>JAUPMG010255983.1:0-21210 GCA_031762675.1 Pachysandra terminalis | reverse complement strand
CTAATCCTTAATCTAATATTCTAGGATTGATCCTAATCTGATCACATATTTATTATTATATTTTTTTATTTAAAACCCAATTAAAAGTAAATACCAAAATACCCCTCTTACCATCAATTTTAGAAGTTGATTAAATTACAGCCATTGGAAGGATTTTGCATGAAAAGATCAAATTCGGAGTCAGAATATTTTTTTGACGTCCAAAAGTAATGAATTTAACCCAAAATGATATTAGGGGTAAAATTATCATTTTCTCATATGATCTCAAAACCAGACGATTGTATACTCGTTGAAACACATTTTCTGCCTAGAATTCAATTATGCTGCCAGAAATGGATTTTGGTGAACGACGAAGCGCATGGGGTCCATTGAGAGTATTTTGGTAATTTCATGAATTTTGGGGATTTCATGGAGAATTTTGGCTCAAATGGATTTAGGATTGAAATTGAGATCGAATCATGAAAATGTGCCAAGCTCAAGCCTCCAGAAGCTGCAAAGATCAAAAAGCAATTATTTTTCGTGCAAATTGAGGTGTCTACAGACCTCCCATTGGGTTTTGAGCTCAATTTAATCATATAAGTGTTAAAGCCCAATTAGATTAGATGTCCAGCTCATAAAATTAATTAATTAATTAAATAATTTCCTCTTTTGTCTTTCCTAATTCTTAATTAGTCAAATTCTACCTTGTGTCTTTCGTAAAATTCTCCTAGTGAATTATTAGTTTATTTAATTTATTCCTTAAATTTTACAGTTGAATCCGGATCATTACATCTACTCGTCAAACATTTATAATATCATCCCATATTTAGTTAACAAAAGCTTTGTTTGAAATGTTTCTTACACGAGAGGTTTCTTTTGTAATATGATATTTCTTTTTAACTTTAAGATTCAAAGCTATTATCAGAGAAAAAACTTAATTGAATGGCGGAACAATCTTATGGCTTTAAATAGGGCCGGTTCGAGCCCAGCCCTAGCCTCATGAAAAATCGTAAGGCCTGACTTGGACTGTAAAGATAGGGCATGACCGAGCCTTGATAAGCTACAGCCTACTTTTTTTTATTGGGCTGGGCTAGAACTGAATATGGCCTGAACCAAACCCGGCCCATTGACACCCCTACCTATATCAGTGCCTAAGCAGCCAGGGTGAAATGTGAGGTAGTTGATGTTATGACCCGAATATCGAATTGTTTTGTCTACCAGGACCGATCCACACGATCTCTACCCTGCACGAAATCGAGCCTGTAGAAGCTTAAAATCTTGCCCTAGTTTTCTCCATATGAGATCTTCATTAACCTAACCCTCGCTTTCGTCGTACAGATGAAAGATTCAAGCGTCAATGGCATCGATTTCGACTCTTCAGTTACAATCAATTTCTTTTCAGGTAGGACCCCCACTTCTACCCTTCTTCTCTCTCTCAATCTCTTAATTTTTTTTTTCCTTTCCTGTATCATTTGTTCAATCAATCTTATTTTCTCTGATTTTCGCTTCGTAGTATGCAACCTGCTTGCCGAAGGATCGGACTACTTCAAATGAATTGAAATTCAGAGCAAGATTTCTGTTCAGTTATAGTTATTTGAATTGGAATCGATGGAAAACAAGCCGAGATTTTCCCGTGAGAGTGGTTTGCAGTTCTATGAATTCTAATGAAGATGAACGCGTCGAAGATGACGTCCGAGCGGAGAAAAGTAATGGGGATTCTAAAAATCCATTCAGCATATTGCGAGGAACTATTAGCACTCTTACTCCTGTTATTTTGGTGATATAGTGTTTCTGATTTCCCTTTTTTCACTTCTTTGTTCATTCGACTAAGTACATTAAAATACACCACACACCCTGTTACGATCCTAAATATTAAGTGCTTAACTAAATGGCTTTTTATAAGCCGTGCGGCTTTTAGAACAACGGTTAAGTACATAACAATTGGTATGAGAGCTGGCACCACGTCACTGAGTTCGAGTGATGGAAGAAGCAATCTATAGGCTGGAATGTTAAGTCCTTAACCAAATGAGTTTCTATATATGTCCTGGAACTTTTAGAACAACGGTTACGTACATAACAATTGGTATCAGAGCTAGCACCACGCCACAAATTCGAGTGACGGAAGAAGCAATCTATAGGTTGGATTAAAATGCTAGAGCCACCAAAAGAGAAAGGGCTACCATCGGGTCAGTGTCGATAGAGTTTGCTAGAGTTTCCATAGGAACCACCGTGGACGTCGGCTATGAAAGTGTGGTGGTTGTTAGGATCCTAAATATTAAATGTTTAATCAAATGAGTTTCTATAAGTCCTAGGCTTTTAGAACAACGGTTAAGTACATAACACACACCCACACATGTGGTTCAATTTCATATATACTTATCTCTAGGTGCAATCTTTGTGATATGGCCAATCCAAGAGATGTATCATGGATTGGGTGGTGAATGGAAGCAAGAATCAGGTTTCCATGAAGGGGATTGCTGTGAATTATCCTGTTTCAAAAAATTCAATATGGCTTACCAACAAATAGAGAGGCTAGTGGAAATTTTTAATAAATCTCATTATCTTGTTTAAGGCTTTATCTTAACAAAATAATACTTACTGCTTTACTGATGATGATCCATTTCCTTATTCATTGTTGCTCTGATCTGAAAATGGCAATTAGTATCAAAGTTCAGAATTCTTATACTCTTGTTCTTCTTCTTTTTTCACACCTTTTCTTTCTCAGATGAAAAGACATGTCCAAACTAATTTTACCATTGGGTGGTGTATTATAATTGCTTTCGTGGTGGTGGCTGTGAGAAATTATGTGGCTAGGAAGTCAAGGTACAATAATCGCGGTTCTGTAGCTGATCTTGTCAAACGGGGCCAGTTGAGATCTGATAGAAGAGGTATGTATGTTTTCCAATCCCTAATTTTTTTATTTTTTTTCTTACCAGTTGCTACATACTGATCACTTTTGAGTGATTTGTGAATGGTTGTACATATGCACAGCACACTTGTTCTTGCACTTTCTGGATGCTTTGGAAGCGTTCATTATGAAGTGACATGTTTATTCTGGAGCATAATTGTATATCGAAACATAGGTTTTAATCATGTTTGAGTTGTCAGAATCAGATAGATCCGGTTGTATCTAATAGCATTTAGATCTAAGTGTGGCGTTAGTGCTAAAGTTAACAGTGCATTGCATGTATATTAATTGTAATGGGTGTGGTTGCAGAATTTTAATTTGGAGTTGGGATGATGTTTGGCGGGATAATAATCCTCTTAGGATTGACATCTCATCTGTATAATCTTTGTCATTCTAGCTCCACTCATCCTTCAGTTGTTGTTTCTCATTCTCGAAACTTCAAGCTTGGTTGAGTTCTTAGGAAAGAAAAAGTAGATCAGTTAACTACTCTCCTTTTCAAATTTAAGGATTAAACCATGCACCAGTGACATCCCACCATTGGAGCACATTGGCAACTCCAAGGTCAAAGAGTTTGTTTAAATGCTTTCTCATAGGAATAATACATGTCTTCAATGGACTAGAAAACTTAAGGCAGTTTCTCCATTCATGTGCATCGTGTGCAAAGGCAATAGTGATTCCGTGAACCACCTTTTACATTCGTTGTAAAGTGGAACTGTTTCCTTTACATTAATCAATTGATGGAACACAATCACTTAGTCTATACATTGGGCTATATGGCTTGAAACACACCTGACCCAGCCTATGTAAGGTACCAATTGGGCCAATATCTCCATAGTTGGGTTTAGGCTCATTATCAAGCACAAATTAAGGTTGGTCCTTGGTTGATTTTGATCTAATCTGTCCTCAGCCGTACTCATGTATATGTGAAATACATATACGTTTATACTAAGGGATGGAATGAAATATACTAATATATTTTCGTATAAATTAATCACGGACTGGTGTCATTTTGGTCTCTTTCTGTACTCTGTTTTGTTGTTCTTTTATACTTATGACTGTCGTGTGAGATCTTTTTGTAGTATCCGTTTTTTCTTCAGTTTACTGAAATTGTGAGTTATACATATATATATATATATATATATATATATATATATATATATAGCTAATATGTTAGAATTGCAAAGCATGCTTCAGAGCTTAGTTGGATTTGCTTAGGCATGGCAATGGGACAGTTGAATGGGTAATCCATCCTGCAACTCCCCTATTAGGGTGGATCTGGTAAGCCATAAATTTGGTTTGGATTAGACCCAATACACCCTGTTACCATTTAAGATTAAATTAATCATATCTATTTTAAATATATATATATATATAGATCCAAAAAATTTCTGTAGAGGATCTACCCTAAACTCGCATTTGTTTTATTAGGAGTGGGTTTGGTATAGGGTGGGCTGCTGTATGGTCGAGTGAGGGTTTACCAATACCCGTTTCGCTGCCATCCATAAGTTTACAATGCTTGGATTTCATGTTTACGCATCTTGATTTTGCATTGAAAAGGAAAATCATGAGAATACAAAATAAAAATAAAAACGGTTGTTATAACACAGGGTCTAACTCAACCAACCCCAACAATTTGTCTGGGTTGGGTTTGGGCTCCATCATGTCGGTTTGAGTAAGGTCCGAGCATATGTTGTTAAAATCTTACTATATATATACTGAATCTTATGATTTACAATTTAATTGTATGATTTATACAAGTCAAAGGATTCGTTGTGCAGCACAAAAAAATGTCAGCATCTTTTTATAACTAAAAAGCTTTCCTTTTTTTGTTTAATCCTTCTCCATATGGAATATAGTACACTCTAAAACAAACAAATATACATAAAGAAACATAGTTTATTTACTTTTACAACAAAAAAATCCTTTTCCTATGAGAAATGCCTAAACCTGAAACCCTACTTCTACTAAAATTATTATGAATCTTATGATTTATGATTCAAAATTACAATTCGATTCTAAGTAGCCTAACGATTTTCGATTCGATTCATGGTTTGACGACCTTGGTCCGAGCTGGGTTCAAACCTACAACTTCTACTTTGAGCCAAGCATGCAATAACCAAGGTCCAATCCGACCGTGTTTCCATGGAGATGATGAAACATGGTTGTCAACCATTGAACTACCAACACATCACCCATTAGTGGCTAATGTGGTATCCCTGTGAACTGCTGGCTGATGTGGTGGCAGCTTGTTGGTTCAGAATCATGTTTCCTTCCCATGAAAAAAATGATCTGGACTTGACCCAACCCTCCCATGATCTGCTGGGCTGGATTCTTGGTACTTATCTGATGTGGTAAGCTTGTTGTGCTAGATAGGTCCTCTGTTTTGGTTTAGTGGCGGCTGTGTTTGCTGCCTGAATGTTACCACTCTTTGTGGTTTACTGTGGACATTCCTTGTTTTAATACAAATTTTACATTTTACCTTCCCAAAAAAAAAAAAGATGGACTATTTGAAAAATCTGGTTAGTATCAATTTCATGGACAAAATTTAGGAGCAAGTCTAGAAAGAAAAAAAAAAAGAAAGTCATGCTAAAAGGCATGGGATCCAAGTAAGAAGAAATTTTTTATACAGGTAGCACCATATTAGGGTACTACTTAGCCTAAGTAAATTTGAAATACATAGTATATGGGCCGAGTTCCCGTGTCCCAAAATGGCGATTAGAAGTCTGTCACCTAGACACAAACCCACACCCAAGTCCATGTAACATAGGATGCTTTGCTCTACTCCTAGAACTTTGATATTACTTCCTCATGGACCTTCGTGAACTTTGATATTACTCCTTGCAATTGTTCCAAGTATTCAAAAGAAAACCTTCATTAGATTTGTCAGAAAAGAGATATAGAAGACAAGTCACACACAGACACACATAGGTTTTATTTGCTTGATCAATGGTGAGATGACGTTGAATATGAAAAGGGAAGGATTGAACACCGAAGATGGAAATTGTTAGACTTTAAGGTTAAGGGTTTTTTTTCACAATAAAATAAACAGAGTAGAGTACTGCAAATGATGATTGAAAAATAAATAGTTTGAAGGGTACAAAGTCTTTTTAAAACACATTTGTTTTCAAAAATATTTAATTTACAGTAAATATTTTAAGGGGGGAAATGTTATCATATCTTCCCTAGCAAAATTGATGACCTGATCAGTGTGACAGGGAGGATGATGAGATACTGGTCCTCTCCCCCACTCCAAAAAATAAACAAGTAAAAAAAAAAAATCAATTAATGTAACAAGATGATGGTGTGAAATTAATTATATAATTTATTATTTACAGATCAAAGCCTCTGAAATATGATGATCCTTTCAATAATCCTTTGGTGAAGGTTGATAAGAACAATTCAACTGTGTGGAAAGGTTTATCGCTTGGCTACTGTGACTCTTACCGAGGAGCAGCAGTCTATTCATCAGAAAAGGAGGTCACGTGCATATCAATGGAAGAGACCAACCATGTTTATTAAAGAAGGGGATTCAGTACCTCCAGATGTTGACCCTGATACAGTTAGGTGGATTCCAGCAAACCATCCATTTGCAACAACTGTAAGCGACATTGACGAGGATTTGGCACAAAACAATGTCTTTCAGAAGCACGGGGTTCCGTTTCGTATCCAGACTGAGCATGAAGCACTGCAGAAAAAATTGGAAGCATTGCAGAGTGTAAGTAATTCTAACCTATGTGCATTACTACCAACTGATACCAAAAACTTGCCTGTGTCTATATATGTGTATGTATGTATCTATAATATTTTCTCTATATCTAATGGGTTTGTGAATCCATAATGATGTCTATTTCATAAATTGCGTTTCTGTATAGGTGAAGTATTTAAGAGAATTTGCAGTACCCAAGGATTGGAGCACTTGGTTCATGTGGTATCATCTAGATTTCCTAGGTCAAAAACCAAAGAACTGGGTGATGGGACCACCTGAGTTAAAAGTACCAGAAGAATCTTGTAGAAATTTCACTTTGATATTTAATCAAGCTAAGTTTCAACATAGCACATCTCATTGGAGAAAGCTGTCGAATGCTGTGTCTAACTTGTACTTTTTATGGCATTTCCCCAGATTTTTGATGATTAATTAATTCTCTAGTATAGGCAAGGTATATGACATACTGTTAAATAGAGTTGCATTTCACAAGTTTATGAGCTGGCGCCATCAGCCAAGTTCTCAAGAGATATCATCCATTTGAGAGTGAATAGATGGTAATTGGTCAGTGGACTTTATAGCAGTTGTTTAAAACCTCCCTGATAACTTAAAAAGTTTGGGCAAGTTACTCAGACCGGTGGGATTTCTGGTCGACTTACCCTTTTTACTCTATTATGTAACTCGGGTTTGGCTCGCTGACTTAGCCAAGTCAGAGCTGCATATTACTCACCTTTTCAAGATGGATTTTAATTTCTGGAAAATATTTCAAAGATATTTGTGCAACCTGCTTGTCCTCACTAAAACAAATTGCCTTCTCCATTATGCATGACTAGAGTGCGCGTGTGTGTGAACGTCTATATGTTTTTATCTTGTATGCATAACCGGCACTCAACATGGATCATTATCAGGGTACTACTTCAGAGAGTTGGGTATGCATATTTTTTTTTTTGATAAGTAAGGTGTGATTGTATTATTAGTAAAGTTAGAATAGTTACAAAAGATAGCTCAAGAATGGATCTAAACTTCTGGAAAATATTTGAAGGATAGTTGTGTAACCTGCTTGTACTCACTGATTAGACAAATTATCATCTCACTTGTGCATGAGCATGTATTTGCGTATGTGGTAAGATGCACAGGTTTGTACATTGTGTATATGTCATGCGCTCAACTTGATCACTACTGAAACACATACTGATAGGATGCACATGTAGATAATTGCCTGACATAGAGACCAAATTCAAATTTAGAATTCTTTGGAAAATCTTTGCATGCATGTGTGTGTACATGTACTGATGGTTGCTTAGACAATAGATTTCATTGAAGTTTCATCGAAACATATGCACATAGCAACTGATAGTCACAGTTTATACAAAACACATATCAGATTATATGGGCAAGTATGCAATTTGTTGCTTCCTATTGAGATCACATGTTCTCTGTTTTTCAGGACCAAAAACTCAATAAACTGGTGATCGACCCGGCCAATGCTAAAGATTTTGAGAGATCATTCAAGTCATTGTCCAATTCTCACGAGCAGGCAGAACAGTGCCCCTCTAGTAATCAAGATGGTAATTCTACCTATCCCAAATCAGATCGGCCGCCCGGTGCATTTGGAATTAATCCACCTTCGGAGGAACCACAGAAACCATAAGGTATATATATATATATTGAATGATCTGCCATCATTGATGGTTTCCGCATTATCTAAACGATATAGTGAATGAAAAAGAAAAAGCAAATGTATTTTGCAGCGGAAACTGGCAGTAACTGGGTTGTGTGAATAGAATGAGTGATGTATTTATTTTTTACTACTTGTAGAAGGCAATGCATATCTGTAGGCGTAGCTGCATCAACATAAGATAACTTTTGTTTGTGGGATTGGGAAGGAAAGATGTTTCGGAATATTTTCTTTTGCAGGTCCTATACGTTTTACTCGTTGAAGGTTCAAGAAGTGGAAAGTTGGACAATAATATACTCTCAAATCTTACTTACCCAAATGGGGGAAAGAATAAAAAAAAATTTAAGGACGACTAAAGCAATATAAATGAAGAAACCAAACAATGGGAATTTGATTTGATGAAAGAAGTCTTGCTACATGACTCTGGGCTATATTAAATTAAACAAAACGACGCCAAAAGCCAAAATTTTCGTATGAGGTTTTTTTAACGGATTCCGTACTGCAGTGTCTCAGGTCATGGGATTTTTGGACATGAAGGTCCAAGACAACGAGATGGTAAAGGACTGGGCTTTCACTAAAAATAAATAACACATACTAATGCAAGTCCAGCTCCACCCAATCCACTTGGCATTTCTAGGACCAATCCATAATTTAATAAGACTGTGCTACACTTTACAAGTAAAGCTACGAGCCAAGATCTTGTCTAAACCCGCCCCAATAACGGGCCAGGCCGAAACCTATCTATCTCTAGCTAAACCAGCCCAAATAACGGGCCGGGCCTAAACCTAAGAGAGAGTCTCTCTCTCTCTCTCTCTCTCTCTCTCTCTGTGAAACATAGTTATGCATTTATAGCTCTTAAACGAGGAACACCTTTACAGTGTTGAAGGATTTCACCAAAATATATATATATATATATATATATCGTCACCACCTGTGGAGGGTTAGAAGGTTCAATACTTCATACTTGGAAGAACAAATCAACTTTTGAGGAATTTAAGATCTTATATGTTCATAGAGGCGAACCAAGGAGTGGATTTTCTGGCAATTGGCTCAATCAGTTGGCTCTTGTTATTAGATTAACACCCCCTCCAATGGGATTGATAAATGTTCTGAACCACGATGCGATGGGAAGGCATACTGCGAGGGACTTCCCAACTTGAGTGTTTTCACTGTTGTATTTTCTGTCTTCTATGTTTTATCACCCAAAAAAAAATAAAATCTGAGTGTAAAATCTGTAAAACCTAAGCAACGGGCCGAGCCTAGACCCGAGTCCCCTCCCTGCAGCCAAGAAGGCAACATTTACTGTGAGCTTGCACTCACGTGACTTCCCTCCATAATTTACCATAAAACACAAATTTGGTATATCTGGAACCATGTCCATTGAACTAAATTACTCAACTAAGCCGTCCAGTAGACCATATAGACTACTCATTTCCTCTCCTAATAAGTGATCGCAATGGCTTTGTAAGCGAGACATGAATCATGGTTCATAACTTGGTGCAAACTCTATCGATCAAAACCCTCTTAATCACCACTGCTGTCCCCAAACATCAAAGCCATTTTCATGGCCAGCTTTGCAGCCATTTCCCTTCTCTGGAAGTCCGGTATCAACCTCAAGCTACCGCGCACGTTACCAATCTCGGACAACAACTGTTCCAAATCTTCATATCCTAGATGTGTACCCTCATCTGGCTCTGTAGCTTTGCCAGACTCAACAACTCTAGGCGCCACCTCCCTGTCGATCTCTTCCGGCAATGTAGCTCCAGAGGTTGATGCCTGCAGCTCGGCTGAATCACCGTTTATTCCTTTATCCCTTTTGCTGTTAGTAACATTAACTGGTTCTGTTTCTGTGATTGCAGGAACATCATCTGTGTGATCCCATGGTTCGGCTGAACCTGCTGATAACATCTCATACTCAATTTCATAATCAGATTCTTCGTCTGACAAATCTGTATCAGGGACAATAAACCAGTTCAGTAGCTAATCGAAGTGAATTGGCAAAAAAATTGAAATCAGTGAAAGCCACGAATTGAAACCTTGTTTTTCTATTAGACATGGCTCGGATATTTTATTGCCACTTTTAAGGATCATTCCAGGCCACATGTGTGCAGAAAGAGCTCCATAGAGTCGCTCTACTCCTTGCGAATCACCTTCAACTGACAAACCTGTCAAGTACAAGTTTGTTCCAATAAATTTGAACAAAAACATCAAAGCAACTGAAATCTGAGGTAACAAAAATACAGCTTTAACAGAAAACCATAGAACTTCGAAGAAGTACAGCAAATGAAAGAAAGTCGCAGATGACAAACTTATGGGCACAACCCATTTTAAACAATCTCCCCAGGTGTCACTGTAAGAGAAACAGACTACAAAAGGGATACTCATAGAATTATAATCACTGATCATCTCATGAAGGAGACCATCTAAGCCATGATCATAAGAGAATAGTCATATATGATACTCTCCCAAGTGTTACAACTAAGGAGCATGATCATATATGAACATGGCTTATATAAGAAAAAAAAATGTAGGTTTTCTGCATGTGCAATTATATCCATATCACATTGATGTCCTTTTAATTCAAGCAGTTGCAGAAAATTCTTAAAAGGCCTTTACGCTGTTGAAATGGCACATAACAATTCTCTTCACACTAACTCCCTTGGATATGAAGCTCTCACACTTCAAGTAAATGTGTAAGCAATATTATGTTGTTAATGACATAACATAATATAAGTAGGGTAAGGTAAATCAGGCATGTAAAACGGAGACATCACGAGGCACCAGTGAGAAGGTGCAAGAGGATACATATTCAAGGATCTAAAAGTAATATACGAGGACTGAAAAGGAAGAGTATGCCAGAAATGATTTAAATACACAAATCTGCATTCAGATTATGTTTATTGACTGGGGAGGCGGAACATGATTTGTGTTATCAACTCCATTTAGTTGGGATTTGGAACGAGGCATAAGGCATTTTGTTGATGTTGAAGTTCTAAATTCCTTGCACCATGTTTTCATAACTTAGAGCAATGATCTGAGTGGGATGTTTTATATTTCTTCGTTTTTTGTTGGCATAACTAGTAGCAAAATGGTGAGACAGATAACTAACTAGTTACAAACAAGGCTAATGAATGCAAGAGAGCCTTACATTTGTCAAAATCAGCATTAGATGCACAAGCTTCAACATATTCAATGTTATGCTGACTGCACCATTCCAAACATGATCTATTAATCTCCCACGAAGGTTCTTCATCACCCAATAAACTACTCCCCTCAGTTTCTAGAATTCCATAATCTAAGAATTCTGGATGAGGATCACTGGAACGATCTCCACACCTCTGCAGTCGTCTTCTATAATCAGTATGAGCAAAGTGACCAGGCAAAAGATCAACTTTATTCCCAATGCATAATAATATGTCAAAATTCTGAATGTCTGTGTGAGAAACCCAATCCTGAAGAGCAGCAAATGATGATAGCTGCAGATAATGGTAGAATAAGTAAATAGGATCAACACATTGGTTTAGTACATAAATTATCATATAACCTCAAAAGCTTCAGGTGTTTATTCAATAGAAACCGGAGCTTTCAGAGATAGACAAGAAAAATAAAGAATACAGACAATGTTAAAAGGCTAACATCATTCATGTCGAAAACCATCACCAAGGCAACTAACTGAGAAATTGGCAGAGATTCAATTGAAAATCCATTATCAAGGTGTGCCATCCACACAGAAACATCAGCTGAATAGTACTTTGTATCGATAGTCCACCTGTTCAATGAAAACCAAGGTTGTCAAATCGTGAATCGAATCGAAAATCATTAGAGGGCATTTAGAATCGAATCATAATTTTGAACCGTAAATCGTAAGATTCATAGTAATTTTAGTAGAAGTAGAGTTTGGGGTTTAGGTTTTGGGATTTCTCTTTTTTATTGTTTAAACAATATTTCTTTATGTATATTTAATTGTTTTAGAGTACTATATTCTATATAAACAAGGATCAAACGAGAAAAAGGGAAATTATTTAATAAAAAAGAAGAGGTCATCTTAATTTGGTGTTGCAGACTTGAATCATTTGGAGCGTATGATTATAACGTAAATCGTAAGATTCAATGTGTAGACTGTAAGATTCAAAAATATACCGATTTCGTCACTGATTCGAATCAATCTAGGGTCAAATAGATTTGAATCGTAAGGAAGGTTGTCGAATCGTGACTTGAATCGAAAATCGGAAGGGGTCCCTTTGAATCGAATCTGAATTTTGAATCGTGAATCGCAAGAGTCAAAGCAATTTTTTTAAATATTCATAAAAAATTAAAATATATTTGTACATTTAATATTTCTATATTTGTATGTCATTTAAACTAATTTCAAAATAAAAAAAAAAATAGATTTCTTTATTTTCGGTAAAACAAAGGTGCCGTAAGTTACATATTTTTGGTTTCGAAAAAAAGTTTTAATTGTCATTATTTTGTGTTTATCTATTACTTAAAATAGCATAACCATCTATACAATTTAAGTTTTAATTCTCATTATTTTGCGTATATAAATCCTTGTTTTTTTTATAGCAATCCTCTTTACAGTTTAATATTATACATATATATAGTTAAAATAGGTTAAAATAAAATCAAAATAAAGAGATTTAGCTGTTGGGAAGCACACGAATCCTTTTTTTTTTTTTTGCTACTAATATGCTTTACAGTTTAAATTGTAGAGTTCTCTTGGTAATAGAATACTAGTTTACAGATATAGAGTGCTATTTTAGAATCCCTGTTTTTTTGCTACCAATCTTCTTTACAGCTTAAATAGAGTTGTATTGGTATTAGGATTAAAGATAGGTTAAAAATAAAAAAACAATTAAGAGATTTAGATTTTAGGAAGCATACGAATCCTTTTTTTTAGAGATATTGTTATTTTAATATTATATATTATTTAAAATAGGTTAAAAATTAAAATACAAAAATTCAGAGATTTAGATGTTAGGAAGCATACGAATCCCTTTTTTTTCTGCTACTAATATGCTTTAGATTTTAAATTGTAGAGTTCTATTGGTAATAGAATATTAGTTTGCAAATATACACTGTTAATTGAATACTGTATATTATTTAAAATAGCTTAAAAATAGAAATTTAAGAGATTTACAAGTTCGGCTAAAACAGGGGCTCCATAGGATTGTAAGATACTCCTTTTAGCTTCCAAAAAAGAGTTAGATTCCTGTTAGGATACTAGTTAAGACATATTTTTGGTAATTATACTATTATATATCATTTAAAATAGGAAATCATTGAAATTTTAAGAAATCTGCATGTTTTGCAAAAACAGGGGCTCCGTAGGATTGTAAGACACTCCTTTTCGCTTCCAAAAAAGAGTTAGATTCCTGTTAGGATACTATTTAAGACATATTTTTGGTAATTATACTATTATATATCATTTTAAATAGAAAAGCTTTGAAATTTTAAGAAATCTGCTTGTTTTGCAAGAACAGGGGTCAGTAGGCTTCTAAAATTATGTTATTTTGGTTTCCAAAATAGTTTAAGTCTCATTAGGACACTAATTAATACACATATGCTTTTATTCTGTGTTTATATCTTACTTAAAACAAGAGTAGTAGAAGAAAAGGAAACAAAATTTGAAGTTCAACAGCCCTTTTTACAGAATCGTTTAAATCGTAAATAGATTGCGATTCACAATTTATTCGTGCGAGTCAAATATGACTCGTACGAGTTGACCCAAAAGCGAGACAACCAGGCGATTTAACTCGCCTGGTTGACGATTCGAGTTGAATCGTACGAATCAAAGAATGACTTGTACGATTTTGACAACTGAGATCGTAAGAGTTTAACAACAGAGATGAAAACCATAAACACGCACAAAGTTGACTTTTAAGTAACAGTATAAGCAAGGATTACACTTTATGCCAAGATTAGAAAAATGGACAAGTCATCTGCTTGAGAATCAATCCTGAACTAACGTACCCATAGCCAAGTAATTCAGATGATGACTCAGAGGCATCTTCAAAATCCACAGAGAGCAACCCTACAATCAGAAAACAATTCAAATGGATATCAGTCTGTCAATTTTGAGATAGCAGATGTCCTTGATGAAATGATTGCATAGTGAATCCAACCAAATAGTCTGTGCCTTCTGAATAGCAGTCACAGCTTTATGTGTCTTCCAACTATAATACAAGTATTCCTTGAATTATCTTTACAACAAAAGATACTGTACAAACTGTTATATATGCAAAATAAACATTTAGCAAAAAACAATGGTGAAATAATAAGTAGATGCTTCAAAGGACTAAAGCATAGTGAGCTAGAGAATATGGAGCGGTTGTCTGTTGTATAAGCCAATGATAGTAACAAATGTTAAAGTCATATTATATCCTTTTCCTAACCAAATGGGATTAGCTGCACAATTCCAGTTCTGGAATACACTTCATAGAACATACGTGTCAATAGATTAAGAACACTCAAAACTTTTATCTACATGGTGCCTCGTAAGGCTTTGAAAAGTTCAACCTTTCAAGGTTTTTCTTTTTCTATTTCTTCAACAGCCCTACTTCTTATGTAGTCCCCTTGTTCTTCTTAAACCTCCAACCTCTCTCAAAACACTCCTCAGTGCAACTGCAATTCATCTTCACTGTATATAACAGAGGAATCCAAGTTGGCTTTCCTTTTTATTTAATCACTTATCAGGGCTACACCTAGATATTATCTTATATTTTCATTTTTACACTTTCCCTCATAGATGTGCCACCTATCCATCTTAACATCCTCGTTATAGCTACATTCCATGTCTAAGGAAACTGTATCTTATTGCTCAACACTCTACACCGTGAGGATTGAGGCATGAATTTTAGAGTACTCCTTTAACTTGATGGGCATCAATCAATCAGATGTTACACCTCAAAAGCAAATCTCTACTTAGGCATGCAATACAAATTTTACCTCTAATATCCCCAATCTCCACCTCCTATTAATAATCAATCCCATATAATAGAATCAGCTGTTTTTGGGTATCTCACTACAATCAATCTGCAGGCATTGTGTAAGCATTCTCTTGGCAGGACATCCTCCTCTCAAAATTCACACCATATGAATCCCAATGACTAACCAACACGGGGATCTAGAGAATATCGTCCACCTCAAGAGGGATACAACACCTTTCTTTCTATTAAAGGTACCTTTATTTTGGTTAAGTATTAAAGGTGCCTTAATAAAGATTCAAGGGTCTAAGTGGCATATTGATGGACTCAAATATTTCAAAGAAGTCTCAGGAGGGATACAACACCTTTCTTTCTACCTTTTTTTTTTGTTACGTATTAAAGGTACCTTAATAAAGATCAAGGGTCTAAGTGGCACATTGATGGACTCAAATATTTCAAAGAAGTCTCTAAAGCGTTATAGCGAAAACGGGGCTAGCTCCAAAAACAAAGTTAGTCAATACAGGACCATTCCAGTATCACACATAACATTTGACATAACAAGTATACACAAATTCAACATCCTTTGCAGTTCTAAACGTTACCTAGTTTCCCTATTCGGGTTGCATCCATCAAAAGCAGAATTCAAAATTCAAATTCAATATCAACTGTTAAAAATTTACTCTGTCCAGAGCACTAATTCAAAATTCTAAACTGTAAGCCGCATTCCCAGTCAGAAAATTCTTCGTAAAATTCCTGTATAAATGATCGTCCTGATAAACCTAGGATATCTCAAGATATTCCTGAAATCCAGAAAATACAAAGCTGAGAAACTCTTAACTACCAGTCAAATCTCCTAATTGTCCAATAGAAATTACAACTAACCTGAATCTTCCAAAAATCAAATGGAGATGCTAAACAATCTAGAAGCAGCTAAAACAAATTGAATTACATCGAATATCAAATGAAAAATACACTGTCAAACACCCCAGGAAGGAAGAATTGAAGCTGCTAGATAGATAGATAGAACGATCACTGATTGAGGTAGAAACCGTAGAATAAGAGAGAGGACTTACTGGAGAGAAGGGTTCGTTTGCCGACATTGGGGGATCCGATCATAAAGATTCCTGGCCTCTTCTCTAAAGGAACCCTATCGAGTTCTGGTTGTGGATCCATTTTCTTTCCAATCTCTCGCGCTAGGTTTCAAAACCCTTGGTTTTGCAGAGACTAATAATGGAACGAAGCTCCATGATTGTTTCAACAGCTCAGCTGTACGTACGCACGATGCCTCGAGTTCAACTTATAGGCTGCGTTTCGTAATGCTTTTTAAAAGCGCTTATTTGTTTTTTAAAGCAAAAGTTTGCTTTTAGTTGCAGTTTGGTTTATTTTTATAAAGTACTTTTTTTGTTTCAAATGAGAATCAAAAAAATAATTATTTTGCTTTAATAGAGAAGCAGTAAAACATTGCTTTCGTCTTAAATAAAATATTATTTTTTTGCTTTAATAGTCAGTTTCTCTAAACTGGGAGAGAAGAGCAATTGTTGCCAACGCCATCTTTTCAGACGATCGACAATCATCTTGAAGCCCTCAAACGTTTTGGAAAACTCTGTTTCTTCAGCTTCTATCAGTCATATCCACCAAGGTTTCAACGATCAGGCCGATTTGGTCCGTACCAGTTTTGGTTGGACCAGTCCAATCCAATGCCTCACAGTACAATAGTTGTATCGTGGCTTTGGATCGGACTGATCCAATTGAAACCGGTATGGACTAGCCAGTATCGTCAGACCGGTCATCAAACTGGTGGTACTGGTCGGTACCGGACCGATTGTATCGGTGTACCAGCTAGTCCGTACTGGTATCAATTGTACTGGTTCAGTCCAGGTAGATCTTGATACGGACTGGCTGATATAGACCGGATCAGTCAAATCCTTGAAACCTCCAAATTCGTTTAAATTCATCTGATTAGATATTAATCGAGTTGGGTTCAAATCTGAATAACTGGATCCGTTTATGATCGGATTCGGATCTTGGTATTTCAATTTGATAAAGATCCGAATCCGATTAAATTAATAAACATATTTAGGATTTCTTTTCTTCCTTTATCTTCTTTCTATATTTGTTTGGGAATATTTTTTAAATTTAAGTTGAACTACAATCTTCACTTTATTTTTGTCATTCTCTTTGCATTGTATTTCAAATAATTTGTTAATTGTTTCATTCTTAGTCCTATTTACTCTTGAATCAGATTCCATAAATATAATGGGACTCGAATTCAATTACTTGTATAAAAAGATCATACAGATGTTTAATCAGATTCGGATCTTCTTAATTTTAATCGAATTCTGATCATGTCATATTCAACTCGAATCCAACCCAATTACAGCCTTAGTTATAACAATTGAATCATTTAATTTAGATAGTTAATTTTTGAGAACTTCAACATAAGTTATTTTTAATAATTTTCAACTGTCTAAAATAATTATAATAAAATCAAATGATTAAAAAATAACTTAATCAACTTTATAATTGACATAATCTCTTCAATAAGACACATTAAACGATTGATCCAACCATTTCCAAAAGTCAGACAAATATCAAACTAAAGAGTTTGATATGAATGGATCCTACAAATTTTCTCATGGACACAATTAAATTAAATAATATTATAATTTATCGATTTAACATAATTTGAATTTAATTTATATTTAAATAATATAATTAATTATTGATTTTATAAAATAACCATTTATCAAATAAACTAGCTTTCTTTTTAATTAAACAAGTTAGGCACGGGATGTTCAAAAATCTTTTTCTACAAAAAAAAAAAAAAAATTGATCCATAATTTACACAAAGGAGATGAAATAGAACTGAGAGTGGGAACATAAAAAACCGACAACGGAAGGAAACATGCAATCAAAGGCTCCTGCTTTCAAACATCTCAAAGAGGAAAGAAGACCACAAAACCCAACAAACTCACTGGAAAGATCTCCGGGAAGCATTCTTCGTTCAGTAGCGTTTTAACATAACCAAAATTACTTATGTTTTCCTCAAGTTGCGATCCCCAGTCACCACCACTAGACTTTATATTCTGAAACACCAAATACCTTGGCAGCTTTGCTCTTCGGAAGCTCTTGCTAACATCTTTAGCAGCTCACGTTGTGGGATAAAGTACACGCTCGTCAATTGTTCTTAGCAGCAGCAGCCTGCTTTGCTCCTACGGCAAAGAAGTCGGTAATGACTTCGAGGGGCATACCCTTGGTTTCTGGGACCTTCAAGAAAACAAACACCCATGAGATGCAACAGACAATGGCATAGATGCCGAAAACACCAGCAAGTCCAATGCTGGACAGCATCACTGGCAGTGAGTACGTGACGATTATGTCTCCTATCCAAAATACAAGGGCGCAGATGGCTATGCAGAGGCCGCGGACCCGGGTGGGAAAGATCTCTGCGCATAGAATGTTTGGAATTGGACCAAATCCCATGACAAAGCAACAGAAGTAGACCACCACACAAATGGTCGAGATTGCGGCATGGGCAACGGATCCCATTTTAACCACACTGCCAATAACTAGAATAAGGAGTGCCACTATCAAGATAGGGATCGTTATGAGCAATAGCCGCCTGCAATAAATACAAAACCATTGAAGATGGGAACAAAAGAAAAATAAAATGAAAAGCAATGCAATTGTTGGCAATTAATCTTATAAAGAGATTACTATATATGCATCTGTATTCAAATGAAAGTAAGAGAGACACAAAATTAGCTATTGACAATCTTCGAATATGCTCAAGCAGCCCTGAACCTGAAGCAGGGATTACTTTTTTTTTTTTTACAGTGAATTCTCTTTTCCTCTCCAGCTCAGGAACTGGAGGTCCCAGGTTCAAGTCCCCGAGCTTACCTGATATATGGTTCTTGTGGGTGGGGTCATGTATCCAGGGTTTACCCTATCCCCACTAAATGGGGTCGGGGGTTCCACATCAAAAATTAAAAAAATAGATGGTTAGGAATAATCTAATGATTCTAATGGAATATTTTGATATCTTAAAAGAAGAAAATTTAAGGTGCAAGTTAGGCATGAGTGGGTACAAATTGACCCGGGGAGGAGTATAACGTTGGTAATAAGCGATTTGGGGACACATGAACTTACTGAAGACATGGCTCTTAACAGGTTGGATGGGGAGAACGGGATCTATCATAACTACTTGGGAAAAAAAGGCATTGTGAGTGATGAATAATGGTGGAGGCAAAAGCAAGAACCATTGCAACTACAGACTTTGTAATGCTTCTGAGATATTTATACAAACTTTGGTTGGTCCGGATAAATGATTTTTATGATCCATATCAACTCCTTTGGAACAAATAGGAAACCATTAATTTTTAGGCAATCCCATGACCAAATCTGAGAGGCACAGGGAAAGGTGGTATTCGCTTGTTTAGGAGCACAAGGATGAGAGAGAGAGAGAGAGAGAGAGAGAGAGAGAGAGAGAGAGAGAGAGAGAGAGAGAGAGCAGGACACAAAAGAAACTGAAATGAGGAAGAGCAGGAAACTGAAATCAGGGATTGAACCTTAAAAATCCAAAAAGGGATTTATAAAACTAAAGATACCAACTTGAAGATACTAGAAAGGGGGGTGGCAAGTAATAAAATGCCTTGTCCCAACAAGTAAAGAGAAAAAGAGAAAGAATTGTTAAAACAAATTACCTCCTGCCAGAGATATCCATTAGCCTCATGGCAACAGCTATACAGGGAAGCATCAACAAGGTTGTTACTGCACTAATAAGGAAAGATGCAGAATCTGAACCAATGCCCATATTCGAAAGAAGAACTTCAACACCTGCCTGCTCAAGAATCTGAGGTGTGTAGTATAAAACACCATTTATGCCAGAAAACTGCATAAACAAGCAAACATAAAGATGAACTCTAGGCACGCTTCCTATGAAGTACCACATACAATAACGGCACACTTCCAGATCTAATAGTTCGGAAAAAGATAGCTTTCTTTGAGACTGAAATATCCATTACTTTGGGAGAAAATTCTTTTTTTGATAATACCATATAATATAAACCAAAACAGAATAAAAAGAAGTGGAAAACAAACAAAAAATAGTTGCACGGAATATCCCAAAGTAGTACAACTTCTCAGTTTCAACTCCACAAAAAGGAAGGAAAAAAATGATCCTCTCTTCATCTTTTTCTTTTTTTGTTTTTTTTCAATCAACAGGCCACCTAAAAATATCTGCTGCTGTAGAGGTAACTGGTAAAGATAACTGACCAGAGAAACGAAGTGGAAGTACAAGTTGCTACAATTCACATAAAAACTTAAATATATATAATACTGCTCAAGAGGGATATTGATATGAACAGAAAGGAATGAGGCATCCTCCATGCGTGACTGTACATACAGCAAGTATCCAAGCAGGGCAAGCCAGCCATCCAAAAATAATTCCAGAAAGAGGTATTATGCAGAAGCCAATCATTCATCAAATACGAAAAAAAAATCCATATTTTTAGATTTTTTCGTGAACCATTAGCCATACTTTTGTAGCTTTAGAAAAGATAGAAAAGAAAATAGACAAAAAGAGATAACACAGATGAAGGAGTTTTGTCAGAAGAAGACAGTGACAGAAAGTGAAGATGGAAACAGTCCTCCAATTAGGTTACTAGCCACATAAAATCTCCTAGGAAGTACCCACCCAGTGGAAGTTCCCAACCCCCTAAATGTGTGCTCATGTACAGCAGAGCATTGAAAAATGGCATGCTACCAGCCTCATCCAGCATTCTTACAAAACTGTAAACTGCACTTCAGTATAACAAACTAAGTTCAAATAGACTTCTTCAAGAGAAACTAGTCTTACCTGCTGAAGTATTTGAATTCCTATCCCCACAAACAATGCATGCTTGACTCCTGGTTCAAATAAATCACTCCAACTTGGCCCCTTTGCAGCAGTTTCTGATGGGTGAACCATAGCTGGTCCAACTGGATGCTGACCCATAAGCTCCTTGGAATACAGAGC
>JAUPMG010255964.1:0-21212 GCA_031762675.1 Pachysandra terminalis | reverse complement strand
TAAGTATGCATTTTTTAGCATATTTTAGGTTTGTTAGGTATATTTTAACCCCATCCATCATTTAAACCCTTAAAAAACAAAAAAAACAATCAAAAACCAAAATTCTCCAACCTGGCGAAATATTTCGCCAGGCTAGCGAAATATTACACCATGCCGGCGGCATGCCGCCGAAATTTCGCCAGACAGATTTGGCGAAATGTCTGGCGAAATCAGCATTTAAAACCTTACCGGTTGTATAGGCCGATCCATATCGATATCGGTTGTACCGGTCCGATACAGAGCCTCACGATACAACAATTGTATCATGGCTTCGGACCGGATCGGTTCTGGCCAATCCCTATACGGACTAGCCGGTACAGATCGGTCCGATCCTTGATGGCGGAAAAATTAAGCCAGTTGTTGGAAAAAGGGGAAATTGGGAAACATGAAAGGTAGCAAATGTTGCAAGGAATATACTTACATACTAATAACTCGAACTAATATAAAAAATTAAAAACCATTTTATGCAATAATACAAGGAAGCAACAATATGTTTTGTTGGGCATATATGATATTTGAAAGATCATCCAGAAATTGTTTTTGACTTCCAAATGTCTTAAATTCCATAAAATGTACAACAAAAAAATAAGTGGAAGTTAAGAGTCAACTAAAGGCACATTCTGCCTACCAAAAAAATAAAAATAAAGGCACATTCTTAGTTACAGGTTGGGTTGAAATTGCTTGTTCAAATCCATTTAAATGCATTAAAGCACTTCATGTGCATGCGTCTGATCTAGCTGTAGGTCTATGAAAAATTGAGTTATATAAGACAAAATGACAGATGTATTCACTTTTCGATACAGAATAGCTTATGACGATGAAATCTGCACTAAAATGAGTTTTGATCTTAAATGAACAAGACTAGAAAATGTATGAAAAGCTTAATTTCTGGGAGGCATTTGAAGAAATATAACATTTAGATGATTTCTGTTTCTCCTTTTAACATGTTTGATAAAATTTAGTTCTCTGGTCGAAAATATTGGCAAAACTTGGTCAACTTTTGTGAGATGCTGTAGTATTTATAGTGCGAGTCCTAAAGGACTTCGTTTTGTTGTCTGATAAATGAAAGTTGGCAGAACATGGTAATTTTGGCAGACTAGAAATTTCATGTTTCTTGAATTTGAAACCATGCCTATAGATCAAGAGATCTTATAGAAGTTATGCTTTTCTTGAATATACCTGACCAGATGGTACTTGCTAATCAAGCTGTTCCTTATATTTGATTGCATTCTGACTAAATAACGAATCTTTTGACTTTGTGGAATGAAGTACAAATTGGTAATTGATTGAATATGATTTCAATACCAATTGGTAATTGATTGAATATGACTGCATCCATTAACTTGGACATCTTTGCTGTACAATAGATCGTTTGTTGCAAATAATAATAATAATAATAATAATAATAATAATAATAATAATAATAATAATAATAATTATTGTTATTATTGATATTATTCTTGTTAATACTACCACTACTACTGTATATCTGTTCTTGGAGGTGTTGCATTACTTCAGATAGTAATTTATGCTCTTTGGTCTTGACAAGGGGAGATTGAAGTTATGATCGCTTTATTCTTAGAAAAACCTACATCATGATACTAATGCAGTTTTATTCTGCTTATGTTACTGGATTTAGAAAATTCTCTGGATGTTATATGACCCTCTCTTTTTCTTTGCAAGCATCGATTAATTGGAGGTATAGTTATTGCAAAGAACAACTGTATGTGCAGCTTCATTATTGACCTAGGAAAGGGAAATCCTCCTTGGCCTTATGGATGTCATAGTTCCCATCGAATTACCCTCTACGGGACCAGAATATGCTCACTAATTTATCTATGTTATTTGTAAATTTATAAAAAACTCTTTGGAGGATCTATCTTCTTTTATATGCCTATGAATTGAAATATGAACTTTTCATCTCAGGTGTGAGGAAGGAAAAAGCTGCACTTGTAGCTATCTTATTCTTGTTGGCGTTTCTCTATGCTTTTTGGCGAATGGGCATTCATTTTCCTATGCCATCGCCTGATAAAGGTTATTGATTTATTTCTTATGTTATTGCACCTAGAAAGACAAATCTCTCTCTCTCTCTCTCTCTCTCTCTCTCTCTCACACACACACACACACTAGTTGTCTATTTGATAAGCTTTTGAAAATGGATTCTTCAAGTGACAACGACTAAGAGACGCCCGGTCAGAGGAGCATGGCCTTTCCTTTGATGGCAGGCTCAAAGAGAATATGTGCCTAGCTTTTAGAGTGAAATTAGGATGTAAGAAAAAGAAAAAGAAAAAAAAATTCAAATCCTAAATATACCTATAACTTTGAACTCGATCTCCTTTTATAATTGTTCCATCCGGTCTGGGCCGGCCGGTCAGTATCAGGATCAGCCAGGACTGGTTTAGTTCCAAGCCAAAATACAACAGTTATATCGTGAGGTTTTGGATCAGACCAATACAACTGATATTAGTCGAGACTGATTGGAATAATTGGTCCAGTGATGGGTACAACCAATCCAAGATTTTTTTTTTAATTTATAAATTGGATAGTCCAGACCAGTATCAATCTAGACCGATCCAGTATCAACCGGTCCAATTGATTCAATATTTTTTTTTTTAAATTAAAATTTAGGGCAAACGATCCATCTTTTGTAGAGGATCCGAACCGAACGGTACCGTTGGTCCAGATCAAGATCAGCTGAGACTGATCCAGATCAAGATCAGTCGAAACTGGTCCAGTCCCCGATCCCAAGACTTTAAACATGCTTCTATACCTAAGGCCAGGGGCGATGTTAGAATTCTATTGTAAAGGGGCGATATTTGAGAAAAAAAATAAGTTTTTGGATTGCAAAAATTAATACTATTTTTGATGAAAAAAATAAATGAAAAGCAATCTTAACCGTAACTTGAGTCAAATTAATTCGATTTTTTGTTTTCTAAATCATAATCAAACCAAAATGAAAAAAAAAAAAAAACCAAATCGACTCTTTTTGATTTGGTTTGTTTGATTTAGACCAAATAAATTGACACCCTTAGCCAGGATACAACGCAAAAGAAAAAAAAAATTATTGAGAGGGGACAACAAAAAATTTTAGGAGGGTAAGAGCAAAATTTAACAGAGAACAATTTGAAATATATGACAAAATTAATTGTCAACTTTAAATTTTTAAAAAAATTGAGGGGACAATTGCCCCTTCTCTCTCTTATGTAGCTCCACCATACCCAAGGCTTTTTAGTGGTACTAAGAGACCAATGTTTGATATAGTTTCTCTCTCTCTCTCTCTCTCTCTCTCTCTCTCTCTCTCTCTACGAAATTTAAACTTACCGTGCATTACCATTATAAAGCACAACAAAATTTCATCACAAGAGAGATTTAGGGTATAATTTAAATTAGAAGTATAATTCAGCTGGGAGATAAAAAAAAAATGACACTTCTTGGTTAAGTGCTTATTTGCACTTTTAGGCTGTGTTTGTCCCAGCTTGTGCTTTTGGACAA
Source organism: Pachysandra terminalis (assembly GCA_031762675.1). Lineage (NCBI taxonomy): Eukaryota > Viridiplantae > Streptophyta > Magnoliopsida > Buxales > Buxaceae > Pachysandra > Pachysandra terminalis. The sequence continues at coordinate 17,681 of JAUPMG010255964.1, read as the reverse complement.
GCACTCATTAGATAAGGGACTCAATGAGAGTACTTGTCCACATCAACAATAAGCTGTTTATTTGAAGCAAATAACGTTTGGTAAATACATTTATTTAAGTGCTTGTGATAGTTTAGGGGTAAAATAAGTATTATAAAATTATTATTAAAGTTTAGAAATAATATTTATTTAAGTGCTTATAAAAGTTTAGGGGTAAAATAAGTATTATAAAAATATTACTAAAGTTTAGAAATACCTTCCGACATAAATAATAAGAGAAGCTACTCTCAACAGTTTCTCCTTATGCGTATCCTTCCTCTACTGCTTATGGATAAGCACTTACCTATTAGGCTTTATCAAACACACTTTTAATTTTAAAAAGTATTTTAATAAGCTATAAGCTGAAATACGCAGTTATAAACTTAACTTATTAAAATATTTTTTTTTAAGTCATAAGTGCAGTTGGTAACAATGATCAACCCGTTCCCATAACCTCTCCTTACCCGGGAAGTTAGTTTACAAACATTAGTAAAATTTGAAAATGATACTTTTAACCCAAAATACATAACTAAACATTTTAGAAATTATATTTTTTATCACTAAATTTAAGATTATACAAAAGCACAAGCGAGGCCAGATGCTGCCAAGAACTTTATTTTCAAAGCCTTATGAGACAATTCTCACAAGAAGCAAACTAATTAGAGCTAAAATATAAGAAACCAAAACCATAAATTGCTGATGGTGATTAGGTTAAGGCGGATAAACTTGTAGTTGGAAAAAGGAGAGAAATTGAAATGAAACTTTGATTTATTGGTGGGAAACTGATAATGTAAATATAGTTAAGGGGTCAACAAAGACATGTTCACGTGAAATTATTGGTTCATGCTTCATGGACTATGGCCACGTGTAACCGCATGATATGTTGCTCTATGTGTACGATTCCAAATAACCTTACGGGCCTCTCTTTCTGTCTTACCTCTCTCTACTTTCTCTTTCTAGGGTTAATCTATAGACTGTAGCCACGTGTAATGTTATGATGTGCTCTGTTTACGAATCCAAATGACTCAAAAGGCCTATGACTAAGCCAAATCCAAAGAACCATCGTATTCGTATTCGTACTCTCTCTCTCTCTCTCTTTCTCACAGCCCATCGTATTCGTACTCTCCTCTCTCCTCTCTCTACCATTCCAAGTATATGGAATCCTTTGCATATTCTTTTACGCTATGCTGGAGGAATAACGGGTTTAAAAGTTGGAGGGAAGTGATCGATGTCAATATCTCTGGCCTGCTGCCCCATGTGAAGTGAAGCCACCATACATGGCATGTAAGTATTCATCATCCACTCACTTCCCAGAATATCCCTCTCTCCCTCTCTCTCAACAGCACAGAACTTTTACTCAAAAGAAAGACCACAAAAAAGATAACTCTGTCTCCAATAAATACCAGCTTCTGGGTTCAATCCTTCCCATTCCATCTTTAGTTTATAAATCTCTCTCTCTACCAGCTTCTGGCTTCAATCCCTCCCATACCATCTTTAGTTTATAAATCTCTCTCTCTCTTACTAACAGTAGCAGAAAGGGGAATTGAAAAAGATAGAACATGTGGAGGAGCACTTTGGTTCTCTTTGCTTAATACATCATAAAAAGCTAGGGTTTTCCCGGTGCAATCAGGAGTAGTCACAGATGATGTTCTCTTCAACCTTCACTGTCAACCCTTTTCCATACACCGATCAACCCACCTTTACCTATGATGTTAACCCTAATTCCAGACAAGAACAACATCCATTGTTCTTCCACTATTCTCCACCTCTTATTGACCACCACCACCATGATCATGATCATGATAGTGAAGATATGATGATCCTTCAACACCAACCCGAGCTGCTTCTTTCCGATCATCTCTTATCACCCCAACAGCTTCAAATGACAGACAATACTCCAAGTGATCACACTGAGATCCATATGGTGGCTTCAAACCAAAACAACAGCAACTGTAAGAAGAAGAAATCTGGGAAGAAAGATCGGCACAGCAAGATTAATACAGCTCAAGGTCTGAGGGACAGACGAATGAGATTGTCTCTAAGTATTGCTCGTAAGTTCTTTGATCTTCAAGATATGCTAGGCTTTGACAAAGCAAGTAAGACGGTCGAATGGTTGCTTACAAAGTCCAAGTCTCCAATCAAGGAGCTCCTGCATATGAAGCACAACTCCACTAGTGTTGGAACTAAGAGTGTTTCTTCTGTATCATCCGACTGCGAAGTAGTATCGTCGGGGATCATCGGCGAAATCGCCATTGATGATGAACACCAAAGGGAGAGGGAGATCGTCCCCAAGCGCAAATCCTCAGTGCATCTTTCTAAGGAGAGAAATATTCGATATGCATTTCATCCTCGTGCAAGAGAATACAGGGAAAAGGCAAGAGCGTGGGCAAGAGAGAGGACAAGAAAGAAGCTATGGAGTAGAAGGCTTGAGGAATCAAAACCAGTTATTTTTGAAGCAAGTAACCACAACTTGAATCAATTATGGTCTGGTGATCAAGAATCAGGTTCCCACAGCAACAATCTCAAGTCTTCTTCCTTGGAAGCAGCAGCTGACGTTGAGGAATTCAGCTTTAACTCACTTGATCAACACATTGCTAAGCAATATTTCATGAATAAATCCAGTAACCCATCTTCGATTTTCAACTGTCAGAACAGCATTGGGATCTCAAATCGGGTAAATTCTGACAACATCAATTTTCCTGATTTACCTGAAAACTGGCAAGTGTATATCACTAGGATGGAATCCAGCAACTGTTACAAGGCCAACAATATTATGAATTGATAATGTCCAAGAACCAGTACCTATTTTATTAACATGACCAAATCATGTAGTTTTTTGCAAGAAGCTCAATTTGCAGAATTCAACTCTATTGAAGGAATCTGAAGTTTACGTTAGATCTACTTTTCTCTTCTTGTTCAGATGTATGGGTTTTGGAAAATAAAAAATGCAAAACCTATTTTCTCATTTCTTCTGTTCTATTTGTAATTGAAAAATGTATTTGTAGCTGCTGGTGCTTTTAGAACTTCAACTGTTTTATGGTTAGGATTATAACTAAGTCTGAATCTATTTCATCTCTATATCGTGTTGATCATAGTTTTCAGTTCATTTAATTCGCCTTATTTTTTTGGTGTACTAAGACAATTAGAAGCAAATCCAATGCCCCATGTACTGGGTATTTATAACATAATCTATAAAGGGTAGTTTTGTAAACTAATACAAATGATACTAGATTTTTTTTTTTCATATAACCATCATTGGAATCATATAGAAATCGATAAATAAGGGACTTTCAGATTTATTTTAGATGAGTTTTGTGGTTACTTTTCTACAAAGCATTAACCATAGTTTGAAGTTTCCATCTAGTCTTTATTTACAGAAATATAGGACCAGTCCTGAAGGGGAAAGTCTGCAAATTTATCAACTGTAAATTGGAGAAAGTTAAATTATTTTTATTTTATCTAGCAGAAGCTTTATTGGAAGCAAAACATTGAAAACAATTGACTAGAATCAAGAGTGTTTGTTATCTAGTTGCACCTAATATTGTCAAAATTTATCAATATCCCATTGGAAAGCTTCTTAAGCTGTTACATCATTAATGGATCTTACAATCGTATTGAACTGGAGGGGAAGGCGGGAACAAGGAGCATGCATTAGGTGTTATTTATTTATTTATTATTCATCAACATCCTCTAGAGTGATATTGATTACACATGTCTTATCAGGTTTGTGGTTCATTTGTGGTAAAATTTGTGTTGTTGCTCACTCTTGTTAATTAATTGAATCTTCCTTTTATCAAAGGTGAAGTGCAAACTGGTTCCTTTGATGAATTAAATAGTTGTATTCTTTCTCACTATCTGTGATTAAATAACTGAAGCTCTCTAATGTATCTAGCTGGATATTAGCAAGTTGGAGTAATCCTGAACATTACAAAAATGGTTTCCCACCTTACTTGGTAAAAATTGTGGTTTTAATTAAGTTTTCCCCATCACAAAACTGTTAAAGACCTAACATCAGGGTGCTTCTAGTTTGTAGCAGTCGTAACAAAATAGAGTCAATAGTGTGTGCAACAACATATAAAAACACAATGACCATGCTTTGGTCTATTAGAGTAGACACATGAAAAATCTATCAAGAATTTTTTGTTTGACATTACATCAATTTAATGAACATGTACACCCACAAAGCGTTCTATATTTTACAAATGATATTGATGATGGAAACACATGAAACATGGAAGTACTTTTACCAACCTCATTTTTGCACAAACTATTGGAATTAACTCATAAATACCATAATTAAGAAGTAGTTAAACCTGTTTCTCAACCTCCTACTTTATAAGTTGTTCAAAAGTTTGATCATAAATTACCATGGAATACATAACTTTGTTTCACCAAAAAATAAAAATGGAAGATAACTTTGTTTTTCCATTCCATATGGGTACTAAAAGCAAAGAAAAGTTTTAAGAAACAAAGAGTAAGATTTCTAATAAATGGTCACAAGTATTCCCTTGCTATTTGTAGAAACAGTTCTATTCTTCTTCTTTGTTATGTGGAATGCAAGGTTAATCTTTCTTTATGAATTAAAAATGTGAGCAAGTGTATGTGAAGTTCCTTGGATGCCAAGAGATTACAAAAGCTAGCTGCTTAAAGGTTGATTATCAAAATGAAAACCAACACTTGCCGAGTTTCTTTTGCTAAAACCATTAAGAGATTTTGTTAACTTACTATGTCATTGAACACAGTCAATATCAGGAAAGAAGAACATGATAAATATCAAGTGAATATATATATATATATATATATATATGTGTGTGTGTGTGTGTGTGTGTGTGTGTGTGTGTTTGTGTGTGTTTGTGTATATTCACTTGATATTATTTTAGAAGTAACCATCTACCATTGTGTGTGTGTGTGTGTGTGTTTGTATATATTCACTTGATATTATTTTAGAAGTAGCCATCTACCATTAAAAAGCTAAAAAGCTTAATTTTCGATGAGTTTTAAGATGTTATTTGTGAAAGAATGACAAATTCGAAGTAGGCTAGCCTCTTCATTTTCTATTATTTTTAATATTTGAAGGCATAAATTTCAAAAAATATGTTCATAGGCTTTCTTCTACTTTCCTAGAATTATTTGGTGTCTAAACTATATGTTTGCTTACAAGATAAATGAAGAAGACAAGGTCCACATCATGATTTTAGAACAAATTTTTAAAATTCATGATTTAATGAAAAACAACTCTATCGCACTCAACAAATTAACAGAAATTCAAGTTTTCTTTTAGAGTAACAATGAGCCTATAATAGAGCAACTTACATTATATGCAAATTGGTACATCTTGAATAATATTGTCAAGCCATAATGATCCGCAAAGGATCATAGGGATCCCCACATCTTTTTTTCTTTTTTTTTTTAAGTGTTCCTCATGACAAGAGAGGATAATCTGACTGGCATTAACAATGTCAGTTGATATTTCTGCAGAAGATTAGACATTCAGAACAATGTGTCAAACAGCAAAGAAGCTGGATGATTCAATTCATTGTGAGTGAAGGTTCATATATTGAAAAGAATCACTTGATAGGGATAGAGATCAGTGAAACAATACAAATTTTTGTAAATGAACAACTCAAGGGATAGTCAATTGAACATTCTTTATATTGCCATATTATGCCAGATCATAGAGTACAAGGTGATGAAATTATAACAGAATTCAGGATCAATACATTGTCCTTGTTAAAGAGACATGCAACCCAACTTATTGAGTTTAGATGACTCACAACGCCTTTCAGCAGGTCCACACAATTGGTATGATATCTTAATCAGTTCAGTTGAGAGAATTGAAGTGGGTGAAACAAAATTGAATGCTTGAGCAAGAAGTTGTTCAAAAGGCAGTAGTGGTTTCTAAGATTGTGTGAAGCCAATAGCGCGTTTATTGGTGTCATATCATGCGTGAATCAGAATTATGAACTAGAGGTTCTCGGCGATTTTACTTGTAGTGGCCTTGAAAAGAACTTTTTCTCATGGTAGGGATGACTCCTTCAAAAATCTAAAGTATGTGAAACTAAAGTTTTGGAGAGTGAAGCCAGTGACAATGTTACATGTCACAATAAAGGATGATCTTACGGGAAACCCGACCAAATTCTCGATCAAGTGCAAGACAACTTTAGGTAGGCCATATGATGACTAATTCTTAAAGGGAAAAGCTAGTTAAGGTGAGGGTGAAGTAGCCATGCCATAGTTATTCTTTTGAGCAAAATGAAAACCTATGTACTTCACAACCTCAATTGGATTTGAGAATAAACTTTAAGGGTGACCAGTCTCAATAAACCATCATTTAATGAATTAACAACAGCTCCAAGGTGTTGAAAATGAAATATGTAGCTTCTTAATTACTGTAAAGTCCAAGTAAATTTTGCTTGGCATTGAAAAAAAAAAAGAGAAATAATTAATCACAATGGAAAGAAGAAGAAAAAGTCCCAAATGAGAGGAGCCCACAGCTAAATTCAAATTCTTTGTGTAGATTCCAAATCTTTTATAAACTTGATAATGAGTTATACTACTATAAGAGAATGTGACTGGAAGAGGTTTGGGATATAAAGCAATTGAACATTGTGGCTACTTATTGGTTTCTCTTTGTAATGAAGAAATAGTATTATTTTTTTTTATTTCTGATAACGCTAGGACTTTTCTATTATAAGGCTTTAAGTTCCTACTATCTGCATCAGCTTTAATTAACTGTGATCAATTCCTTCTGTGCTCTTTTTTTTTCTGCTCCAATCATAGCTTCTTAAGGAATATATATATATATATATATATATATATATATGTGTGTGTGTGTGTGTGTGTGTGTGTGTGTGTGTGTGTGTGTGTGAGAAAGGTAAACGGATCAAATCTAATAATGCATGTTAACCGTTCTCATTGACGGCTACGTGGTCTAATGATGTCCTGGCCACAGCCTTGTACACAACAAAAGAACACAGACAATCTGAAGTGGCTAGTTCTGTGGACGGGTTCCCAAGTGAGAATATGTGTTCCAAGATTGACTAAATCACTTGGAGAAGTGTCCACCCATGACCCACCACATACTTATATCGACTCTGTAAGAGTCGGGAAAAAATTCTATGCCCAGATGGGTATTTGCCATATACCCTGAAAACAATCAAAAAATTGACTATATGTCTAACTTGACTGAATATGAATTCTACTCAATAACCTGCCTTATCTATTACTTCGGATTCTTCCCTCTAGCTACTTTAGACTTTCTGTTTTTATGGTATAATTTTTTTCTTTTTGGTATTGTTATAAAATATCAATTGTACACTTTTCATTAAGTACTAAACCAACCAGTAAAACGGGATATTGAGAATTTATATACGCACAAGAATAAAGTTTTACCATAATAGTAGAGTATAATTTTTGCCGTAAGAATCCAAAGTCCAAGCAAAACATCGTATTTAAGAATTCCCTTTTATTGGAGGGACAACCAACAAGGCCCGGCAAGTCAATCTTCGACCAAATGTGACCAACATGTAGTGAAGTTAGAGGTGATTGTTCATGCCAAAAGTGTGCCTAAATGTTGATAGGAGGGGGCCTACACTAAGAAAATGGCTAGAATGTATGTTTCTAGTTTGTGAAGCCTATTTGGTTTTTGGGCTTGTAGAGATCGATTGGTAATTAGGTGCTTTTAAGTTTAGGAAGTGTGCAAATCAAAGGGGCCGATGACGTCGCGATGGCAGCAGGGATGATCGATGTTTCTTCCTGGAGGATCAGTGCTAAAGGCTTAGCATCTCCCTTGGCCATTCTTGATGAGGAGTTTTATGTGTCTGAGACAGACATTCACCTAGGGATAAATTATACTTGTATCATTAATGAAAACTCTTAATTTCATCCTAAAGGTAGAACTTTATTGTATACTAAAATTTGATTCCAGATGACTATATTGGGAACTGGTAGTGTCATATAAATCAGAGTGCACAGTAAAAAGAAGGATATAAAATGTGCAAACTCGAACGCGCACGGACACAAAGAACACTAAATATACTTTCACTAATTGGATATTTAATATATAGTTATAATGTGTATCGTTCGTTTTTTCTCATATCTAGACTTGATTAAGTAGGCAAGATATAGCCATTACCAGATATGGGTATCATTGAAAATGTCAGGTATCTCTATTGGCAAGTTTTCCACCAGTTGACCTGTTCAGAACTGAACTTCACGCCGCTAATCAACTATAATTCGAAATTACCTAGTAGAAGAGAAAATTAATTGGTGAAATTGGAAGTTATACTAAAAGTATGTTTTGAGTGTTAAAGTGAAGTTACACTAAAAGATATACATTTATGAAACAAAAAATAGAAATAAACAATTATAAGATGAAAATATGATGAGAGGGTGATACCATTCCCCCTCACGTTATCTATCCTCGAATACAAAAACCTCAAGCTTTACATGATAGAGGCAATTAGTCATGAGGAATATTTAATCATCAAAAACTATAAGACTATCCCATTCAAATCTAAATCACCTTCTCAACCCTCTATTAGTATTTGTGTAGATTAATAGAGGAGAGTGTTGGTATAGAAATCAAATATACATACATACATATATATATATTTGTATATTACTTAGAATTTTGGAAGAAATAGTTCCAAAGACATGATACAGTTCAGTTCACTTAAAAGCAATTTTGTTATAATGTTGATACAAAGTTGATTCATGAAGATTCAAAATCAAGCTCAGAAAATTAACAAGTCATAAAAGTATACACAAAAAGAAATCAGACAAGGATCTCAATGCCTCCTACTATTTGACCATATTGAATTAGAGCGATCATCGATCTACATGTTTGCCTAAACAAACATTGCTCAAGACCTTTCAATTAATTCTCTGATAGTTAAACAAAATTATTGAAGATCATCAATTTGATCAATCAATCAGCAATATATCCTCCTAGTATATCATCATTGATAGAGAGAGTGGTGGCTCATATTCACTAGTCTCGAGATCTAAGGGGGAGGGACATGAGGGACAAATTACGAATTGCCTTATATATCGGGTAGGAGTATAAGTTGTAACCCTAATTCGTTTTTGACATAAATGAAAACTTCTTCTCTCCCGTGGTCTTGTAGGCTTTGCCGAACCACGTATATCTGTGTGCATTGTTTGATCTCTATTTTAATGTGTTTACTATTATTGCTTGATCGTGATCAACAATCATTATCATCATATGCTTTTACCCCTAAAGAAGAAGAAGAAAAAAACTACTCAAAAAAAGAAGATTAGCTCTATATGTAAGACACCACATTAAGCTTTCCCTCCAATTTAGCACAAGTTATGAACTTAGATTCATTAAATTGTGAGGATAACTATTAATTCTAGCTCTTTCAACCAACCCCTTTTCAAAGGGATTTTGATAGGCTACTTAAAAATCTATTACCTAACATTTCTAATCATTTAAATTTATTTTTTTTAAGCCCCCAACTATGTTCATCTTCAACTGATGAATTAGACTAACTGCAGTTTCAAAGAAAAGTTGAAGTAGAAACCATGGAAAAAACCTGAAATAATGCCCGCTAAGATTGCAGGTTTCATGCTCAGCTAGCTCAATTCTCGAAATTAAAAGAAGAAGAAAAAAAAAGTAGAACAACATCGTCACGTCTGCTATATTCACAAATTTGGGGGGAGATAGAGTGATTCATGCTCAATATTCAGTGTATCCCTGTGCAATAGTCTCATAAATACATTCCAAAACTCTTTTTATTGGAAAAGGAAAACTGAATTCAAAACAAAGGGAGGGATGCACAAAAGAAAATTCTTCTGACAAGCCTTTATACATCTCATTCTAGAATCAAGAAACCAAATAAATAAAATCAATAAATTAACAGAGATTCAGAAATACAGATCCCAAGCTAGGCAGAAGAAAATGCTATATTTCAGTCACCTGGAACCATTCTGTTTCACTTCATGATCACTCCTTCCCTTTCTTCCTTCCTTCATGTCCAGACTCCAGACTTTGAAAGCTTCTTACAGGACCACAGCAAAGCAGTTGAAGGACCATATCTATAAGCCTGTACAAGAGAAGTAGTGTGGGTTTGCGTGATCGGCTAACAGTGTTAGTGTACGGATATACGGAGCGAAGAAGAAGGAAAGTTCTATATAAAGTGGGGACAATATCTGCAAACACCCATTAAAACAAAATCTTAAGACTGATATGGAAACATGGTCTCCATGTTGTACAACTGGAACAGAAGGAGGATCTAAGCCTATCTTCTCTCTTTTTTTTTTTTTTTTTTGTGATCTTCTTGATCATCTTTTGCTACTTTGGGCAACAGGTGTGTGATGCAATGAACTTGATATGTAATGGTAGACACGTGGCATGTATATGAAGATGTAGAGATAATTTACATCATTTGATTGGTCCCAAGAGATTACCTATAAAAATAAAATAAAATAAAAATTGAATTTCATATTGTCATTGTCATGGCCATTAGATATTGTGCATAGTCTTCTTTCTAAAAGGAGAAGATTGCTACCATTACTGCTAGTATCTTCTTCTATTCTGCACAAGATATTCACACCTTCATAAATTATAATTATAAACCGAACCAAACAGAACCAATATATATATATATAATTTCAGGTTGAAAAGTTCATTTTCAATTCGGTTTCGATTTTTAACCTTCCCCAACGTTGGTTTGGTCTTAATGGATTGATGTCAATTCAATCTGAGTCGCATTAATCCTAGTTAATGGTATGTCATTAAGCCTTATTTATTTTTTATTTTAATTTTTGCCTTCAATTATTTAAAGTTTGAAGCAAATATAAATTATTAGAACTAATCCCCCCGCCGCCGCCCCCCCCCCAAAAAAAAAAAACAAAAAAATAAGTGTAATCTCTTAGGCGCATTTGGTCCGCTTCTATAAGTACTTATTGCAGCTTATAACTTATATAAGCACTTTTTGAAATTAAATATGTGTTTGGTAGTGCTTAAGGGTAAGTGCTTACCCATAAGCACTAGAGGAAGGCTATCCATAAGGAGGAACTGCTCAATAGCTTCTCCCAAGCTCTTATGCGTTAAGTTATTTCACACCTTTAGTAATGTTTTTAAAATATCTATTTTAGCCCTAAATTTTCATAAACACTTAAATAAATGTTATTTTTAAATTTTAATAATATTTTTATAATACCTATTTTACTCCTAAACTTTCATAAGCATTTAAATAAATATATTTACAAAACACTATTTTCTCCAAATAAGCAATTTATTGTTGATGTAGATAAGTGCTCCAATTGAGCAAATTATCTAATGAGTGCTTATCCGTAAGCACAAGCCAAGCCAAACGCAGCCTTAGAAGGGAATGTTGAAAGGCTCATTTCTTTCTTCTAACAAAACAAAAACGAAAAGGAATGCTTGGACTTGGTGACAGTTCCTTCTATGACTTGATGAAACGTAAGTCTCAGTACCGTATTTTCTCATCTTTCACGGGATTTGTTTCTTTTGTAGAAGTAGTATATGGTGGTGCAGTACCCCATCATAGCTACTCTGATCCCCACTTTAGATTCTGATCTGTCGGTGATTCTCAAGTCCCATCAGATTAAATTCCATTAAATTCGGATCATTAATCCAAAATTGATTTGATTAATAATTGTCTAATCGAATTGTCAGATCATCATTGTTTGATTATACATTATAGTTATCTAATCTAATATAATTATCTGATCATAATTAATTTACTTATCAATCTGATTAGATTTGGATTAGATTGGATGATCAGATCATAATCAGATCAAAACCCCTTTTCCAAACCTGCGGCTTTTGGTCAAACGTACGTGTCCTGTGCTGAAGGGTCACGGAGCATAAACGTTAAGGTGCACGTGAACCAGACAGCCCTAAGAAGGGAGCCCAACCCCTCCCTACGACTACATAGGAGTGGGGCAATCTCAGTCAGCCTGCTTGAAATATTTATCAGCCCAACCCCTCTCTACTGTCTACATGCATAAATATTTATTTAATTGGTTATGAAAATTTTGGGGTAAAATAAATAATTTAAAAATATTATTAAAATTTTAAAATAATATTTATTTAAGTGCTTATAAATGTTTAGGGTATAATAGGTATTTTAAAAATATAACTAAGGTTGTGAAATAACTTAACCCATAAAACCTTGGTTGAAGCTGCTCTTAATAGTTTCTCTTTATGAATAGCCTTCCTCTACTGCTTATTATCCATAAGCGCTATCAAAAGTGTTTATATTAGCTAAAAGATGCAATAAGTATTTATATAAGCCAGGCTAAACGTAGCCGAAGTGTTTTAACTATATATGTACATTAAGGGTCTGTTTTGCAAAACTTCCTACAAATGAAAGGGCTTTGAATCAAAGCCATTGACTAAAAATTGTATTTGTTGAAAGAAATTACATAAAAGATGCTCCTGTACATAATTTTAGGGTAGATGGCTATTTTTGTCCTTTTAGAAAAAGAGAAAAATTACACTTTAATCTTCTAAGGTTTTTGACAATTATAATTTGACCCCTAAGATTTTTAAAATTATAATGACACCCTCCGTAAAATATCTAAGGTGGTCGGTCAACTAACAACACTTCGTCATTGACTGATATACCTCTTATAAATCGTTCTTCATCAATTGTTTAATGTATTTTTCTTTTTTTCCTCTTTGATAAATGATTCAAGTGTGACGTTGGAGCATGATGGTTCTTTAATCGAGAGACTAAGAATGATGTTTTAAACCTAAGGTTTATCCACTTTATCTAAAAGTCATTAAATTCATTATAAGGGTTATATTAATCAATGACTCAATGTCGTCAGTCAATCGATCGATCGATCCTTTTGAGGTTTCCGACAAAGGGTATCGTTATAATTTCAAAAACCTCAGAGGGTCTAATTGTAATTGTTAGAAACCTCAAAGGATCAAAATGTAATTTTTCCTCTTAAAAATGTATAATACATTGAAAGGATAATTTTATCTTTTGAAAGTTTCACTAAAATTTATGTTTTAAGAACATAGTTAACTGGTTGTGTAAAAACAGTTTTTAGAAGCATCTCCACTCTTGCTTCACCAAAAAATGAGCTTCTGGAGATGTGGTTCTATACGAAGTAGCTTTCAGAGGAATCACCAAACATCCAAACATTAGGTAAAAGCCTTTTTAGGTCTAGGAAGGGCTTCCTACCCTTAGGAAGCTACGCAAAGTGAGACTTAAGCGTTTGGTAAACATGTCTAAGCAATTGATTTCTTGTTTCTCTAAATTGTTTTTGGGAGAATCAATTTAGTCATTCAAATGACATTTTTATTGAGACTATTTTATCCTAATATTATTATATATTACCCATTTTACCCCTTCTTATTTTGTACACCTAAAAGCACTTCTTAAATAAACATTTACCCAAACGCTATCTTTTCATTTGAAACAGAGAATCAACTCTAAAAGAATTGCTTCTCTTTTTTTTTTTTGGTACTGGAATTGCTTCTCTTTTTAGGAAACAATATCAAACACGATTTATCATCCGCTAAATTTGTTTTTTGGTGGGAATCAATTTGGGGATTTATTCTACCTGAATTTTGCCTTTACCATAAGCATTCTACCACACAGATGATTTAGTGATTAGCAGAACAAAATCGATAACGTAAGCGTTTGAGAATATTGGAAATTATGGGCATCCATCCATGGTTTGTGATTGTGACGATGCTGCTGCAACTTAATTTCTTCATGAATCTAACATCATATCCTTAATTATAAGAGAATTAAAACTGAAACTGGTCTTCATCGCTAGTGTTCACCCATTCAAAACCTGCAAATGAAGATAGATAGACATGGCCTTTAATGATCAATGTGAAGAAATCCAACATGTTCCAGAGAAACTGCAAGAGGAATCCTTGCTCCTTACATCAAAGATTTCAACTTTAAAAGTAATAAATATGGGAAACCCGGAAAACGAAACCAACAGTCTCTCTCTCTCTCTCTCTCTCTCTCTCTCTCTCTCTCAACATCTCACCTTCTTGGACTGGATGAGATTCAAAGGTTTGGTGATCCTATATATATGATCGATAGATCGAAATTTCCTTTTCCTTGGCTGGAAAACCTCCACTTCTTTACCGAAGATCTCTTCTATTTTATTCTTGGCTGCAGAAGTAGTAATACCATCTGAGTTTTGCTCCTTCTCTCCATCCGTACTACTACTGTTGTTGGAGTCTTCTTCGTCTCCACTAAGCTGAACCAGCTGCTGAGCTGCCACCACGTCTGGATCCATTAATAACCTCGTCGTGCTTCTACATAAAGAAGGTGATTCTTCAGCCATTAAAATGCAGACACCAAACCCAGACAGATATAGAGAAGATCGAGATTTTTCTGTCTCTGGTTGTTATATCATTCTCTTGATTTTTATTTTCTTTCTGGGGTCAATGGGAGGAAGTGGAGTTTTGACTTTGGACGATTTTGCTTTCTGGGTCTTCTTCTTGCGAAGACGTGTTTTGAGGGGACGTTCTCCATCAATGAAATTGCGAGGTTGCTCCTCCGACGAAGGTTGCACGAACACGCTTTGTTTTTTTTTTTTTTTTCTAAAGCACGAACACGCTTTGTTGTTTCCTTCACTAATCTAATATAAAACTGCGTGGCTTTTAGTCCGTTGGATTCATAGAAACCTGATGACATTATCTTTTGTTTGACTATATTCCTACTCCAATCCTGTAGAAGAAGTTTTATGTGTTTTGAAATAGATTTCTAAGGACGAAAATACCCTTACGCCATTACTGCTTATAATTAAGCCGGTTTCTTTGGTTTGAAAGGACTTTCACTCATATATTTTGGCTTTAGTAGTCAAGAGTCAAGGTCAGTCTTCAAAAGGTTTTCCATTAGGGTTTATTAATTTTCTTCTTCCCAAAACAGCAAAACCCAAACCAGTGAAGAATAAGGCTGTGTTTGGAAATGCTTTTGAAAAGCATTTTTTTTACTTTTTGAAGCAAAATTTTGATTTTAGAAGAGGTAGTTGGTAAGTTTCAAATTTTGCTTTTAGAAGCAATTTGAAAAAATAAAAAAAACAATGTTTTGCTTATAAAGAGAAGCAAAGAATAATTGCTTCTCAAAAATCAAATTTTTGCTTCCAAAAAATCCTACGCGTCTTCTTCTCATGTCTGAAACGTTGGTTTTCTGCTCAAACCGGAAAAATTCGATCTGCTCTAACAATACACGAACCAGAAAAACCTTCCAAGAGGAAGAGCTTTGCACGCTCTCATCACCAAAACCGGTCGAGGCTCCGATCTTTTCCTTGCCAACAGCCTCGTCAACCTGTATGCCAAGTGGGCCGCTTGCTGGAAGCCGAGCTCCAATTCGAAGAGATAGACAACAAAGACGTCGTCTCCTGGAACTGCCTCATCAATGGCTACTCTCAACAGGCTGGTTCCGTAGCTTCGCTTCTCATCATGTGACTCTTTTAGAGAATGAGAGCAGAGAAAGCATGTCCCAACCCCCACACTTTCGCCGGCGTTCTCACCGCCTCTTCCAACTTGTCCGACCCTTCCACTGGAAAACAGGCTCACTCCCTCGCCATCAAGACCGCCAGTTGTTCCGATGTCTTCGTCGGCAGCTCCCTTCTTAATATGTACTGCAAATCCGGCCTCGTATCGGAGGCGCGCCGAGTGTTAGATAGAATCCGTTTCTTGGGCTTCTATGATTACTGGCTACCCTGTTCAGAGATTCACTGTGGAAGCTTTGGAACTGTTTAAACTGATGCGATCCCTGGATAAGGATGCTGACAACGACTTTGTGTTCACCAGTGTTCTTAGTCCATTGGTGCTTCCTGAGGAATTCCTTGTAATTAGGATAGGAAAATTTTGCATTTCTTCGCATAAAAAACTTGAAGGAACCTTTTTGTTATTAGAAAAATGTTGATCCAAGGGAAATTTCAATGTACATGTTGTCTGATAGTTTCACATAATTCATTATTGTTAATTATATAATTATATTATTTAAAATAATAATATAATATAAAGAAAAAGTAATTTATTAGCTTACAGCTATCAAATATGTTTGTTTTACGTTTCAACAGTATAGCAAATATTTACCAAACAACTTTACTTAATGAAAAAAACTTTTCAAAAGCAAAGATTCTACTTTTTGCTTTCTTACTTTTGACAGCAACTTTTTGAAGCATTACCTAAAGTCCCTATCACTGCATTTGGCTCGGCTTATATAAGTGTTTATTTCAGTTCATAATTTATTAAAGCACTTTTTTAAAATTAAGTGTGTTTACCCATAAGCAATAGAGGAAGACTACTCATAAGGAGAAGCTATTGAGAAAAGCTTTTCTTATTAGTTATGCAGGAAGCTATTGCTAAAGTGATATATTGTTTCTCACAACCTACTCCTGTGTGTGACCATTAAACATAACTTTCTTGCATCAAAATCCATAAAAGGAAACAATAGTGGGACAATTTAATTGAAAAAAGAAAAAAAGTTAAGAAATTAGATATTATCCCATGTTAAAAAGAAAATAGTAGAATGCTGAAACTCCAAAAATGGAGATCACTGTGAAAAGTGAAAAGGCGTAGATCATCGTCTTTCTAGCATGCATGTATCGGTATGACAAATGTTCGTATTTATTTTTCTTCGCTCTTCCATCCTCTTTTAAACGGAAACGTAAAAAATACGTTTAATAAATAATTCGTATTTAATATGTATCTTGTTCAAAAAAATGGATTCAAAAATACGTCAATATATATATATATAAGTATTAATAATTAAACAATAATTTATTTTTTTTGTTGAAACTTGTTATAAAACCCTTTAACAGAAAAATAAAGTGGTCGGCTAGCACGCATTTGTTATTGGAACTTTCAACGGACAAATATTTTTTTTGGCCAACTTTAAACATTGACTTTTTTAAACGTGTTTTTTTCAAAAAAACATAAAACATGCGTTTTAAACGGTATCTAAAAAAAAACGCATTTTTTTACTTAGAAAACGTTTTAAACGAAGTTTTAAACATTTATGCAATAAAACGCAATTTTTTCAAAAAAACGCCGTTTTAAACAGCATTTTGCTAACAATGTTATAAAATAGAAGAGTGATAAAATCAACAATTAACTATCAATAAATAATAAAGATGAAAAATATGGGAAAAAAAATTATGATTCAACAGGGTATTTGATTTGTACTCAACATCAATGATCCAAGGATTTCTTGATTTTGGATCCCAAAAGTCAAATATACTCGTCGTCTAAACGTTTCATTAAATGATTGATGTCCGGGTACATAACAAATATCCCGTCCAGTAGTACAAGTATCCATTTACAAGTGTAAAAACCTATTGTTATTAATTTTTGATTTAGGATATAAGGTGATTTAGGGTTTTAAGATTATTAAAAGAAAAACCGAAACAAGAAGTTACCAGTTGTATGAACAAATATATGGTCGGATAGGTTATGTGCCCTATAGTATGTCTAAACAATGTAAACCAGTGTTTTAAAACCTGATCGAACCGAACCAATTTAGAAACATTTATATCAAAATCATTGGCTCGGCCAGATAAGCCATTGATTCCCTCCCGAGAAATATTTGTCTTTAATTTTAGCAGCAATAAATATATAAATAGTAATAAAAAAAACTAAATAAATGTAAAAAAAAAAAATTAAATCTGAAAACCAAACTGAT
>JAUPMG010255918.1:0-21226 GCA_031762675.1 Pachysandra terminalis | reverse complement strand
CGGCGATTTAATTTTTTCTTAAATAACACATGGGTACCCTTAAAACTGGGTACCCTTTCTAATAACACATGGGTACCATTGAGATACCCACGTGGCAGCAATCCAACGGTGCTGTATTGATTGCTGTAACCCTTAAGCTGTAGAGGATGCGAGCCCCAACTCAAGTGGAGATGAGTGGAGTGGCGTCGTATAGTGGCCCCCTAAGTTGTAGCGGTCCCCACGTATGAGTTTTTTTTTTCCACCAAAAAATAAGTGTTAGTTTTAAAAAATTCTAATTTTTTTTATATAATTTTTCAATTTACAAGTTTATACTCTTTATTTTTATAAATCACTGTTTCTAGTTTTATAAAATTATATTCTATACATATTTTTAATAGAATTAAGTTCTTATACCTTTTTATTTTTTACATATTTATTTAAACCCTAAATTTATAGAATATAATCTTTCTTAATCATTTTATATTTTATAAGAAGCCTTATAACTTTATACTTTATTATATTTTTATTTCCTCTTAGTATTTAATTGAAATTTTTTTATTCGAAATCATTAAATTAAAATTTTAAATTTCAACAATCGTTGAAATTTTTTTATTTCATTTAGGTAGGCAAAATCAAAATCATAAAATTTTGCTTTAAAAGATTTCAAACAATTTTGACAAAAAATGTTTAAAAATTGCTGAAATAATTAAATTTAGTTAAAATAATAATTAAAATAAATAAATTATTTTGTTTAAACGATCAAAATTTCATTGTGAAATTTCGATATTTTTGATGTAATTTTGCTATTTATTTCATATCAATAAAGAAAAAATATAAAATTTTCTATCGAAATTTGATTTTGGCCCTCCAGACCAAAATCATCGAGCAACAAGTAATGAAGCACATTAGAGTTTTTTTTTTTTTTATCATTTGTAATATAATTTAATTTGGCCCCCCAAAAAAAAAATTCTGTCTCTGCCCCAGCACACAACGCGCAGCATGTCAAATGTTTGAACAACATAATCTGTAACAGCAATGACAAAATAACAGAGTAACAATTTCAATAGAGCAGACATGGACAAAATAGAAGAGAACAGCTTCAACAGAGAGATGAGATCCTCCCAACCTAACAGACCTTCATGCTACAAGTATCAAGAGATGGTCTAAAAGCAGCAGCTGCAGCAAACCTCCAAAAGAAGTGCAGTGAAGGAAGCTACACGTAGGAACAGAGATATACCCTTGTCTAGTAGTATGTTCTTAAGCTATACGAAAAAAAACAGTGGAGAACCCTCTCTAAGACGGGTCCTTGTGTTGGCAAGACAAACATGTGGGTGCCCTAAGATCAATGTTATACCTGTGTTTCCATCCATGTCTGGGAGAATATTGAGAAAGAAAATTTGTCCAAGGAACAATGTCCTTGTACTCATAGCTTACGCCAATCCTAAGGACAGTAGCCCCGCATCCTCTCCAAGTTTTTACGTAAACGTTGTTTTGCCTGGAAAAAAGATCAGACTACATAACGGTTGAATATATAAATTGAAGAACCAGCTATGTTTGGTAATGTATAGTTCATGGGCACTTATCTAACAATAAATTTAACTATGCAAGTTTAAAGCCTAGATTTAAATGACCGAAGCAATATAATAGATCAGACGAAGAAAATCAGAAAAAAAAAAAGAGGAATATGCTTATTTATATAACATATTGCTATGGAAAGGAGATGAAAAGACATAAAAAGCATTGCATTTCGGACGCAAATCTGTTCTGAATTACTGTACATCGGCATATGATCATCCAATATTTATATATAAGATATTATATCTTCCAAAAAAAGCATTTAAAAGAAATCATTAATCCTCTTGCAAGCATTTTGAAGAAGCATAAAATATTTCAGTAAGAAAGGATAAACAAGCAATTTATTTGCTATTGTAACCAAGTAGGTGAGGCATACCTTCTTTCCATTTATATAATATTTCAACTTCATTTTCTGATTCATACACTGCTAATATATGGATTGTACTTGGTTGATTTATTGGATTGATGCAAAGATGGATATCAGCAAATTCACGAGTCTCAATCTTTTTCTCCCTCAACATAGCATGACTAAGGTTCACAAAACACTCCTTTAAGGTACCAAAAGAGACCCCAACAAATAATTTTATCACTACCACATAACTTACTATTTGAGAAAGAAAAAAGAAAAAAGAACGAAAGCTCTCTAATACTATGGGGTTAACGGGCCTAAGAGCACTAAGTCTGGTTCCTATGAGTGGTCATGTCAATATTGTAGCTCTCAACCACTTATCTATTCTCAATTCCTTGAGGGAACACACTGGCCCCTTAAACATCACATGCCACAAGCCATATCTAAGCAGCTACTTCCATTGTATAAATTGTTCAATTTAACAGACATATACCTTGTTGTTCAAAATGGATCTTTGGTCTCTATCTTCAGATTGTTTGAGCAAAGTGCCATCTCTAAAAGCACAATGTAATCAGCGAAAAAAGTGGAGAATAATAATAATAAGAAAAAAAAAAAATAGACCCTTCTGTCCTTGGCAGTCAATAAACATTACTCTAGCAATAGTAGATTTAGATTGAAAAAGCAAGACAAAATGTGAAGTCGGTTAAGCAAGAAAGCTTCGCAAAAAAGTTGCTAGCTGATCCCTGTAGCTATATGCTGTAATGAAAAGCAAGTCTTAGAAATTTATGAATATTTTGGAAGCTAACTTTGCAAACCAGTCCAAGACTTATTGCAGGTAGGAGAGAACTTGATATAAAGTGAAAACAACACCACATTTATCCAATAAGACATGGCATTTGCCAAGGCAATGCCTTTATTTCCAAAGCCAAATTTAAATACAAGAATCCAACATTTGAGGATGCTTAGTAACATTGCAATCTACAGCTTATCATCATTGATACAATGTTGTTCTCAGTCTGTAGGACTAACATGACACCGAAACAGGGCATAGACGAAAATGCTACTGATCATCAAAAGAGCATAGAATCCAGCTTCAGCTGACACGTTTGAATCTAGTCCTAAGACTGCAAGAAGGTGGCCTGTATTGATGCAAATGGAATGCTAACCAGTAGAACAACTAATATGGTCATCTTCATTTGCATACTAAGTCTGTGTTTCTGTTTTGCAACATAGAACTGACCATAGAAGGTATCCGATACGATACAATTTTCTATCTATTCAAACAAAAATAGAGGCTAAGAACTTCATGAAGAAATAGCAAAACACAAATCAGGAAGAAAAAAAAAGATCATCAGAGCAAAGAGGCCCAATAAAGAAAAACCAGTATCACCAGAATCTAGAATATTACTGAACTGACAAATCAAGACACATGGAAATCAAAATTAGGATGCACTTAACTTTGGACAGTGAAGGAAGCTCAAAGGTCTTTGTTCTGATTGTTTGGACTAATGTGAAGATGGACGTCTGAGAATTCAAGAATCTTAGATATTATTTTTTTCTCAACATAACATGAGTAATGTTCACAAAATACTCCTTTAAGATACCAAGGGGGACCCCAAAAAAGAATTGTCTGACAACCATGTGACTTGCTAAATGGAAAAAAAGAAAAGAGAAGAAGAAAGATCTCCAATCCTCTATGGCTTAATGGGAAAATGTTGGAAGAGCACTTAGTTTTGTCCCTATGAGTGGTCCTAACGATATAGTAGCTCTCAACCACCTCTCTATTCCCAATTCCTTGAGGGAACACACTAACCCCTTCAACAGCATGTTCTGCAAACCATATCTAAACAGCTACTTGCATATGTATAAACTGTTCAAATTAACAACAATCTGGTCAAAGCCTACATACAACCCCAACCCAAAGAAATCACATGACGTCCTAATTATAGCAAGGCATTTAAAGGAAAACATTAAGTAAGCATTTTATCATCTGCTTAGGCAATTAGTAGTATCACACAGATTACGACATACCGCTTATGTTGAACATCAAAGAAACAAATTAAAATTTGGAGGTTCATTTGTAGTTTTCTCCCTAAATTGAAGCTGTGCTTAACGGTACATGCAAAAAGATATAGGTAAGATATGACCTATGGGACCAAAAGAAAAGTAAAACCAAAAAACACTAAAGCAAACAATTTAACAGCTAATCTAAATTTCTTTTAAATGAAAATTTTAATTTACCTCCAATTTCAATACCTTAAAAAATTCAATGCTTTTTAACATACAAGAGAGTTATAATTATAAATTACAAAAACAATATATTAACAAAAAAGAAAATGTATACGTAGAGAATAGACATGAATGGGTTTATGAGTCTCCTATTTTACACTATCATTAAATGGAAACTTATGTGCCTTTCCTATGTCTTGGTGAAGAAAAAATATGTGCATTAGGAATAACAAAAACCAAAAACCGAAGGAAAACCTCAATTAGAATAGGAAGAGAATCTATCCCGATATTCTCTTTTATATAGAGTACTTAGAAAATAGAAAACTTTATGAACTCTAGAACACGAGAAATGAAGATTAGGAACATTCACTCAGTCAAAGACATTTTCTGTCATGTGGAGAGCCAGTGTGGCT
This sequence comes from Pachysandra terminalis, assembly GCA_031762675.1. NCBI lineage: Eukaryota > Viridiplantae > Streptophyta > Magnoliopsida > Buxales > Buxaceae > Pachysandra > Pachysandra terminalis. The sequence continues at coordinate 16,681 of JAUPMG010255918.1, read as the reverse complement.
AAACCATTAAGAAATTAATCTCAGAACAGATCCTTGGGATAGGCTATATCCCCTACAATATATTAGCCTATTCTATGTTATCGCATGCTACTTCAGATCCAAATAACAGAAATCAACTGCCTTATAATTGATTTAGATATTCCTGCAATAACCTCAAAGAATATTGTGCAAATTATAATTTTATGGTTTAATGCAGATGATAATGAAGAAATTATGGAAACAAAATCAATAAAAGCACAAAGAAATCACAAAGAGATTCATAGGTTAAACCTTATCACTCCACAAGGTAAAACTTCCCAAACTCTTATACATTCAACTTATTAAAGTAAAACAAGATAAGAGAATAGTTTCAAAGAACTACATCTAAAACCCCAAACTAAAAAAAAAAAAATACACAGCTAAAGCACATCTCTTCAGGGGTCATAGCATCACTAAATAAATTCTTTTTCTACCAAGTCAGGTGGAAAAAAAAAAAGAAAAGCAAAAACACTACCCCCCGAAAAGTACCCTGTGAATAGGGGTGTCAACCAGATAAGCAAGCTTGACTCGAGATGAAACTTGGGCTTAACTCATGTGAACGCTAGTAATTATTATCATGAGCTGAGTTCTCAATAAAAGAGAGCCTGTTTCATTAACAACTTATAAGCTTATATTGAGCTAGAAAATAAACTAGAGGTAGCATATTACTTTAGGTTATTGTTTTTCTGAATTAAAATGTATATAGAATTAGTTGGCTCAAGATCAGACTAAGCTTTGGACTCAACACCTGCATGAATCAAAAAATGTGCCTAAGCAATTATGTATTTTCCGTTAATCGTTCGATAGGGCCTAAGATATATGGCTATCATGTATGTATCCAAATGAGATATGGTGAATGTGTACCTTACCATGTCGTTCCTGCTGACATCCATAGTATATCAATTAAGCATATAAAAAATGGAATAGAATACCATGAAGCATAGAAGATACCAACTTGGCATGTTAATAAATTTGCTCTATTTATTCTTTCAAAACAAATTGAAAGCTTGCAAAATAAGAAAGCTAATAAACTGCTAATAAAAAGAAGTCTAGGCAAACAAGAAATAAACAAATCCAACAAGTAATGTAAAGAACTAAATTTTAGTATTTCTGAAATTGCTCTTAAAATTGGTGAAGAAGCATCCAATAAATTTGGAGATAATTTCAGTTTAATATGCATAAAACTAAAAGAAGAAAACCGCAAATATTAACTGACCCTCTCTTTCCATTGGAAGACAAAGCCAAAAAGAAAACAAGTTAATAAATACCCACAAAAGAAGATGGACATGATCCTTAAAAAGCTGAACCCAAACTATAATTGCTGAACCAGAAAACCTTAAGAAATTAGAAGAAAAAGATCATTGAAAACCTCAATCATCTCTACCCTGAGATATTTGTAATTTGACAAGATAAATTTGGAAGTTTACAGACTTAGAAACTTGAAAATTGTTAAGAAGTAATAAAATCCTGGGAAAGCAGTTACTTGTTATATAATATATAGCATGTAACTAGAATTAAAAAGCCCTTACCCTGGATTTAGAATACGAAATCATCAGAAAAAGGTATAATTTCTGGAATATAAATTTTAAAGAAAAGGAAAACTGCTAAAATAATTGAATATGAACACCATATGAAAAGGAAATTCAGGACCATCAACAATCGCTTAATAAACTCCAGCTGAGCAATTCTAGAAAAAACACAATTGAGTAGCAAATAATGGGATCTTCGTCAATCACCTATCCGATCCACGCTTTTTAGTCTTCTGATGCATTTGATTGAGATGATATCATTTGAATTCATGGTGGTGCATCATGTGATTGAGAAGCTCAAAAACTATATCTGCAAAGAACATATTGTTTTCTAAAATTTGGTTGTTTGAAACAATGAGCCCTCCCTCCCGCCCACCCTCTCGGTACAAATAATTAAAAGAATTATTTGCTCAACCATAAGAACACACTTCTTCTAAGTGTCAAAACACTAACACGTGGCCAATGTCCAAGATGTTTATAATCCAGGAATTAGAAGTGCAATACTGCAATTTCTATTGAAGTAGGATTTTTTCAGTCCATAGATACAAACTTGCATAATAGATAGATACAAAAGTCACCAAGATTAAAAAAAGGCACCCGCCTTCCTACACTAAGTGGAGTAGCGTGAAGGTGGTTTGGCCCTTCAAGGTGTGTTCCCTTGAACAAAGAACACTATAATTCAGAACATAGATCATAAGTAAGACGAATTCGTTTTTCTCACTAAATAGTAAATAATAAGAATTCTCAAGATTACAAAGGGGGAATGCATAAAAGAACCCCGAAGTATGCTCCGTAGCATAACTCACTTTTTGCGGAACAGTATCATCCACATTAACAAATTCTGCCTGGGAAAACAACAATAATTTGATGAATAATCATTATAAAGAAAACCATTAGAAAGCATATGCAATAGCCGTTGAACAAACAATAACAATGATAACTTGGAGTATAAGAGAAGCTAATAATACAAAGAGGGAACAAATAAGACCACACTTCAGATAGAATTGCTTCTCAAAATATAGAAACCAGAAATAGACACCCAATTTATCTCCAACAACTTAACTTCCAGCCATCCAAACAAATGAAAAAACATTATAAGCAATCTTTCACTGATATATAACAAACTGAAAATTCATTCTCCCTTCTAGTTCTACATACCAGATAGTTCTCACTTCTAGTTCTACATACCAGATAATGGCTAAAACATCAACCAAAATCCTCAAATGAAACCAGAGTTCTTACATTGTAAGAGAAAAAATCATACATAATAGAATGACAAAAAAATCCAACAAACTTAATCATATCCAACATTATTCCTGTCATAGCACAAGAAAATCAAATAGCTACAAGTTTTAACCAGATTTACAGCATCAAAATTCCAGAAACCCCTACAATGACACTGGCTTCTGTGATTATTGAATAACCTTGGAAATCCAAATAAGAAACCTATTCATGTAATCCACCTACTAAAAATCAAGATAAAAGGTAGGGTTTTGGAATCACCTAACTTTGAAAAGGAACAAGAAAAGAACATCGAATGAGATTCAAAATCGTTGTTTAATACAGACATTGTTCGATAGAATAAATCATCAGAAACTCTAACAGATGCTTAGGCGCATGGAAGAACTTACATAGACGAAGACGCGTGGGACAAGTGCGCTGATCTAAACTTCTCGACAATGTGAGAATTTTTTTTTTCGTCTCAATAACAAGAACGAGTTGATAATTTCTTCCAACTCTTTCGAAGCTTGTTGGAAGAATCGCCATTATTAACTATTGGGGAGGGGTTTGATTCGGCTAGGGTTTTTGATGAAGAAATGGGTTTTGGGGAAGAGCAGAGAGAAGGGAAAGATGGGGTTTTGGAGAATAGAAGAGAGAATAGAGAGGGAGTGAGAAAATTTTGAATATGAGATTGGGGAAGGGCAATTTAGGAAGAAAAAGTGTGTTTCTAACTCTTTTGCTAATATTTATTTTTCTCTAATGATTTTGTGATTTTATCCTTTCTTTCTATTTTTTTGTAAAAATCCCTAAATTCTTCGTATACCCAAAAAAAAAAAAGAAGACGAGGACCCATCACCAATAGGTCTCGCTTATAAGAATATACGTAAAATATTAGAATGATTGGATACTGAAGAAGCTTTTTTGGGAACACTGTCCACTTGTTTACCAACATTGGTGTGTCCTTTGATGCTAATCTGAATATGGAGGAGGCAGATCCACCACATTCCTAATCTCCTATGACAGTTATTCATACAATGTTGCTTGAACCAGATATGGAAATGGGTCAAAAAAAGGAATAAAAGGTAGGCCATAACAACACAATTTCTTAAATTTATGTTAAGGGCAACAGAGTAATTTTGCTACCAACAATAGAGTTATTAAGTTAAAAGTGGGGATACGAGAATAAAAATGCTTTATACAAACTTAAAACAAGATTTAGATTAGAAAATTGATAAGAAAATATAATAATTGACCAAACCAAATTATTAGGGCATTAACCAATAAGAAACCTTGATGTGTCAATAGGAGGTTGCGACTGGTTAGAACACCAAACAGGGGTCCTTAGACCATCATACGTCATGAAAATTTTGGTTAGACTTGGATTGGGTTAAGATCAAGCCATGCCCAACCCAACTCAAACCCCATAACCATATAGTTAGCCAGACCCAAGCCCAAACCTTAGTTCTTAATCTAACTCACTTTGATAGAATGTATATAAGTAGGTTAGTTTAGGCCATAGAGAAGGAGGAGTTATTATAATATCCTTTGGATGCTGAAAATTCCTCCAAGTCATGGAGGAGAAGAAGAATTGCGTGGCATAAGAGGATTTCACATCAATCAAAGGAAAAAATCATCATAGGAGGCGAGTAATCCTTCAATTAGAAACCAATATATCTACTTTTGTACGACCTAGATTTGTATAATATGCATATTCTAATGTTTTTACATGTTTTGGTAATCTTATTTAGGATTGTGGTTGGTGATAGCACTGTTTTCTTGTTTATTAAATCAGAAAAATTAGGGAGAATGGTCTAAGGGTACCATGAAGGTTTAATTTTTGGTTTAAGTGATGTTTTCAATAAAATTTTGCATGGTCTTGTGAGATGAAGGATGGTGTGAATGTGGACAAGGATGGTGAGGTGAATGGGAGAATAAAACATGTAAAAATATTTATTTTTGACAATCCAGGACTTGTTGACAGGCCTGTTGGCAGACCGACAACACATGCTAAAGAAATCAATAAAAGCATAGTGGCTCTCGAGAAAAGTGTAGTGACCCGTGTCCTTAAGTTATAATTAATATTATTTAATTATAATTAAGGAATATAATCTTTGTGGAAGATTAGGAAAGACTATGTGTCTAATTAACTAAATTAGTACTTATTTGTAATTATAAAATAATATAGGGTCCATGGTATTAATTTAATAATTATTGGGGACACCTAAGTAATTTTATAAACTTATAGAGATTAGGGCCTTGGTATGAACGTGTAAGACTTGAAGAATAGGGGTGGCATTTAACTTAGTCATTAAGGATAGTTTGAACCTTTTCAATAAAACTTAAGATTTGATTTAGGATTAGATAGAGATGGAAATGAGAGATTCGCTCCACCTTCTAAATAGGCTACGTGGGAGTTATGGGAAGGTTTCTCATGATCTCAATTCTCCACCTTGTAGCACACGACATGGGAGAGAAAACAAGGTGTGGGATTTTCTCTATTTGCAAAGGAGAAGAAGAGAAAAAGGGAAAGAAGAAGAAAGGAAGAAGAGGAAAGGCTTCTGGGAGAAGATTGACCGGTGATCATCTAGTTCTGGAAATTTGTAGAGGAAAGTTTGAGAAGAAAGAGGTAGGGATTCCTGCGTTTCTACGGTAACTATATTTATGTATCTTTCAATACTATAGTTATAGATAGGATGCATGATCTTGAATGTGAAAGCATATTAGATTAGTGATCTAATGAAATTAGTATGAATGGATTCTACGTTATTGTTGGATGACTTATATATTAGAACCAAGTTGATGTGTATATTGAGGTTCTGGTATGTTCTTAGATCTATAATAATTTATTCGTTGATTTACTTGATTAGATCCTAGAATAAACTAAGTTTTATGTTTATGATGTATGGATCATATGAATAGGTTGTAGAGACTGAAAAATGAATGCTATAACCTTAGCAAATATTAGTTATGAGTATAGGTACGAAACCCTGGAAGAAAACCTAGAAAATTGGCTAATTTCTACATTCGGCAGGAGTCTCGGCAGCTACCGAGTACTTACCAAAAACCCCAGAAATTGTCTACTCTCTGGAATATTTACTGAGGCTCGATAGGAGTGCTACTGAGGAGTTCTGTAGGAGTCTCGGCAGATACTGAGTTGCTACCGAGGTCCAAATGGACTCAAAATTTAGGGATGTGTTCCCTAGTGAGGTGTACACATGCCTGTATAGTTGGTTTGTGTGCAAAAGATCTAGAATTGGTCAAATTATGAAAAGTGTAAGAGAATGTCTAAAATTCAGGATTATCGGACTGATTTGAATGTGATAAGAGATGATATCAATTCAAAGGTTTTGGATATGATCATAGGACCTCAAGATAGGATTGGTATGATTAGAACTAGTCACGTAGGACTTGATTAGTTGAATGGTGCTTTTACCATCTAATGTTGACTTATGTTTACCTTGTGTTGACCTTGATGAACGTCTTGTATGTTGAATGAGGGTACAGTGACTATCCATGTTTGTGAATATTGTCTGTGATTGATGCTGTATGACTTGAATTTATAATCGGGATGGGTGAGCTTCCACCATGGGTGAAAGTCCCTAAAAGGAAAGGTTTGGTATGGGTGTATTCCATCGTGGGTGAGAGTCCCTAAAGGAAGGTCTGGTTACAGGTGAGTTTCCACCGTGGGTGCAAGTCCATACACGGAATGCGTATTACTGGTGTATTCCACCGTGAGTGCAACTCTCTTAAGGAATATGAATGGTGGCTTTCCTCCGTGGGTGCAAGTCCCTAAAAGAATGGGTTATTGATACAGGTGGGTTCTACCATGGGTGCAAGTCCTTAAAAGGATGGATCGTATGGTCGTGAGTTAGATTGAGCAGGTGATTGGTCTAGGCCTTATCACACCCACATTGCATTGCACTTCATCTCACTTCATGATTGCACCTACACTTGCATTGCATTGCACATGATGATTGAGTGACTGAGATGCATTATCATTGCTAACTTGTTTGAATTGATTGTGATTGTGATTGGGTAGCATTGGTCGTAGCAAGATGGGACCTTGTGAATATTGGTATTGGTTATGGTTGTGCTTCCATTGTGGGTGAAAGTCCCCAAAGGAAGGTTGGTCGTAGTATGGTGGGATCATGTGGTGTTTGTTTGTAAGCATAGTGAGACTATGTGTATGATATATGATATGTGTTTATGCGGTTACTTGGCTGTAGCATGGTGGGACCATGTGGTGTTTGTTTATGTATTGATTGGTCGTAGCATCCTGGGACCATGTGGTGTTTGTTTATGTGTTTGATTGGCCGTAGCATGGTTGGACCATGTGGTGTTTGTTGTGGAACATAGTGTAACTATGTGATTGCTGTAATCTTTGTTGTTGTGTCACATGGTGGGACCATGTGTATGCATGTATGTGTGTTTATTCTTGGAACATGGTGGAACCATGTGTAATCTAGTTGAAAATGATGGGCTCATGTGGGTAGCATTACTATAGTTGGACTATGGGATTTGTGAATTATTGAGGGGTTATGACTTGATGTTGTATGGCTTTCATGTGAATAGTGATTTCATATGATGATTGCATTATACATACTAGTACGTGAGATTTAGTATGATGATAAAATTAAATACATTTGCCTGTAATATTTTATGTTGGTTGAAATGCGTGTAATGAACCGTATTGTTATGCATGCATAAAAGTAGATATTGTAGTCTCGTTGGATTTCTCTACTTGGTTTTGGCTGATCCTTATCTCTACAGGTAATCGGATATTGTCTGAGTTATGGCTGGCTTCTGGAGAGGAGATTTTATTGTTGAGATACTTTTGCTTTTTAAGACTACATGACTTTACTTAATTTGGTTTTAGTTTATTTGGTTTAACCCCATGCGGGAAGAATTTGTAGTAGAGATCTTTTAGACTTTGATCACTTTATTTTTGGGTTGATGCTCAACTTAGTTTTGGTTGAGCTATCGTTTTAATTTTGAGAGACATCCTTTGGTGTTTATATTTTGTTGAGACTCTGATTCAACTAGGTAAGGGTAGATTATGTGACTGGTTACATGTATCCATGTGGTGGGTCCGAAGGTCAGTTCCTAGGAATCCTCGAGATCCCATATCTCGGATTTGGGGCGTGACAAAAGTTCACTGACAATCATCGATCGACCGACGTAACCTGCCGACACTCATCGATCAATCAACACACTTGCTGATTACATGTAAAATGCTATCATTTATTTAGTAATTTTAGAAATGAATTATATGTTTGTGTGTTGTGATTCTCAATGTCAAGAGTGTCTTGAAGGTCCTTAACTCCTATTGAATTATGAGTATTCCTCTATATGTATTTTGAGATAACCCTAGTTGATAATCAACCAATTATATGCTATACTATGATAATAAGAGACCACATGATGAAATGAGTGTGTGAATATGAATATGTTCGTAATCTTATCATAGAATTGTGAAAGTATTGGTGTCTTATGCATTGATCTCCATGATAGCCTTATTTTAAAAGTGGAATCTGTCAATATGAATGTTGTGTGAGCATGATAATGATAACCATGAAAGCAAATGTTATGTAATGTGAATGATTAATGTAGCATGAATGCTATGAACTGATGTTTCAAATCATAAGGGTAAATTCATGATGCAATTTCATATAAGATGTCTATGTGATTTGATAAGAACCAGCGATGTTTTGAGAGTGTGACGAGCACTAGAGATGTGCTAGAATGATGTGATTCATGTGGAGAGTGGATCTCCAACAAACCCATGTTATTGTGATAATGTGATTGGCCTATGATTGTAGCACTCGGTGTGAGATTTCTGCTAGTTGTTTTTACATTAGTGATTTTCATGAGGGAGGTTCTGTGTGATTCCCTAGAGTCATTTCTGTGATCAAAGATAATGAGGGGACTATGTCTTGTAGGTTAAAAGGCCTTAGAACTGTGTTGCACACATAGAATACTTGAAAGTTCCAATGCCTCGGAATCCCGTGATGGTGTAGAGGATATCATGGAGTGGCTAATGGTGGATTTAGCATGAGCATACACTATAAAAATGCCAAATAACACACATGTTATGTGCAAATTGATTGATATTCTTGTGCTGAATCTGAACAAATGTGCTTTACTTACATGTCATTCACTTCATGCATTTTGCATCATATACATGATTGTTATAGGAGAGTGGATTAGCTTTAACATCTTGAACTAAAATTTACATAAGAGATTATTATATTTGGTGAACTAATTAATTATGATTGGTGTCACTCCCTCGTGGGGTCAAAAGAAAAGCAGTAAAATAAGTTCAGGTAACATTTCCATAAAGTCTTAAGATCCCTTCTAGCTAGAAACCTCCATCCTAAGTCCATCCTTAAGCCAGTGGTTCACCTGTTTCAACATAGGGGTGAGCTTGGAGGCTCAATAGGAAAAATCCAAAGCAACTACAGCAGTTATTTTCATAATTATATGAAAAGTCATGTTAATTCATGCAATTCACAGTTCAACTTAGTATCCTGTCATTGTTTTCACATATACACCTTCACAATCATAATTATGCTTGTCTTAAGAAAATATACATATTATCTGAACTTCTGTCATGTCACACACATAAACACAATCTAAATAGGTACCATGTACTCATGAAATCTGTCATGATACATATCCACATCCAAGGCTACCATCTCTCATGGGACCCTCTAAACAGTAACAGTTCTCCTTCTCAATCATCATACCATTCACAAAACACAATTCAATCACAATCACAGATCACACTACAATTTCAATAGTAATCACACATCACACCATAGTCGATTCATAGTCACTATCACACCCCAATCAAACAGATAGTCACACAGCACATTAAGCAATCTATAATCACACATAAATCAATGCAATGCATGAAGATGAATGCTATGTGCACACAAATGATGGTCAACATACACAAATAAGAATGCAATGCAATATGAATGCAAACAATGCAACATGCATAGTATGAATGCTGACTAATGCAATTCCTAATCCGATGATCAGTTTTTTCCATGTTGCCTTGGCATCCAATTTACTATGGCTAGAGAAAGCACTTTTATCAAGTAATACTAATTATTAGGCATCCAATTTAATACAGCTGGACACTGCTCTCTTACCTCCCATGCGTACATCATGGTTTTGCGGGATTCTCAATCCATGGGGCTCAATTCCCCTAGCTATTTTCATGTTTGTTCCTCATGCATATCTAATGCATGGATGGGTCATTCAATGACATTTCACCACAACTCATTCCTAACTACATGCATATCGAAAGCATGGATGGGTCACACAAGGACCATTCCACATAACTTATGTGTATTTCATGCATCATATAAGCATAACCTACATATCATACCAGCATGCATATTTCATGTATAACTCACTAGAAAGCTCATCGTAGTTTGTAAACACATCATAGTTCATAGGGCTCATATAGGACCCACACACCATATTTCAACCAACTCGCAGACTTTGACTTTAAATCACTCTAACATCATATAGCATACCTTATAACATGTTATAACTCCCTAGAAACCTTATCAAACACCATAACATACAATACATGGTCATAGCATATAGTGAATTGGGGTAAGTAGCACCTTTTGTTGTACAAAACCTCACGCAATATAATTCCCACAAACTAGCACCACACACAACATTCAAATATCAAAACAAAGCTGCGCACAAAATTTGGGAGCAATAGAAGCCTGGTGGCAAGTTCGGTGGAACCGAGGGTCAGACCGAGGTTTTCCCATTCAATTTTGACACCCGTTCGGTGTTTTGACCATAACTATGTTTATACTCATTGGATTGACCTCAAACTTGAGCCATTGTGTTCCTAACAATATAGTGACCCTAAACTAGAATTAGAGATGTTTTGTAATTGAATTGTGTAATTGGGGATTAGATTGTAAATATTAGAACTTTTGGGGGTATGTATTGCAATTATTAAAAACTATATTGGGTTGGACCTAGAGTTAAATGTGTGGAACATTAATTAGGTTAATGGGTTGGACTAAATAGTGTAATGGGCTTAAGTAATGGGTTGGTATTAGGAGGAAACATGTGGGCCTAATTATTGGGTTCTTCTAGAAGGGTTCTAATTAAGCTAAAAAGGTTACGCTGGTAACTACAATAGGAGTTACTAATTAGAATTATTCTAGAAGGATATAGTTCCTAATTAGATTTGGATTAGAATGAGAGAGAGAATTTCCATTATGATAAGAAGGAGTATCTAATTAGTAGGAGTTTGATTTTGGGGAGGATTCTTAGTGAGGAAGTTACCAGATCTATTTGGGTAAGCATGTGGGAAGTTAGAAGAGGATTAGGAAGAGAATTTAGTCACTAGAAGAGGTTACAAATATGAGGCTAGAAGGGGTGACGTGAATAGTATTTCTGGGAAAGGTGGAGTAAAGTTTTGGAGTTTGAGATGAAAGAAAGAAAGGAGGCTGTGGCTGGAACTAAAGAGAAGAGAAAGAGATGGCTGGGATTGAGATCTAAAAGGGAAAATGTGGTAGAAGAAGAAGAACACGTTAGGATCAACATCTAAAAGAGCATAACTATATGTTGCATTTTCTGTATAGTTCACTCGGATTTAGAAGTCATTGATATGACATAATAATGTATATAAAGATTATATATACTTTCTGGGTATGATTAGCATGTCTATTAAATGATTTTATAGTACTAATCTATGTGTGTTGATTTGATTGATGTATTAAGATGGACTTGTATTTGTATTAATGACAAATTGCTATTGAACACTTGAAGCCTAAAAATGTACATATTTGGATGAGGACACAAAACCCTTGAAGAAAAATAGATTTCTGAGTTGAATTGTACATTCGGTAGATCCTTGGTACATACCGAGACATCCACCAAACTACTTGGTAGGTCACTTGGTACATACCGAGCAAGTGAAGCTTGCGGGACAATGTGCCGAGCCACGGTACGTACCGAGACTCATACCAAGACCCTTGGTAAGTCACTCGATACATACCGAGACATCTACCGAGAATTATCAAACTCTCTAGACCATCGACCGAATCTCGGTACATTCCAAGACATCCATCGAACTGTTCAGTAGGAACCTCGGTACATACCGAGACATCTACCAAAGACCAAGGGACTTCAAATTTTATGAGGAAACCCCATTTAATGTTTTAAATATAAATATGAGATTATCTCGATAGTAAATGGATGATATAATTTGATTTGAATACCATGATTTATATAATTGTTTATATGCTCAACAATTGATTATATGGCATGCACGTTGGAAAGGATTCTAGTGGTGCATTCCTAAGGATTGTTCGTGTGTATGGGTGCCCGGGCGACTTCCGATGGGTGTTATCACCGGAGATCCTACAAATTGTGGTGAAAGAATATTGTTATGGTTTTTGGTGGATTATTCGGGTGTATGGGTGCCCGGATAGCTTCCGAAGGATTCTATTACCGGAATTCCTATTGTTTGTGTGTAGTGACCCGGACCCAACTGGAATAATTATAAATTAAATTAATTAATTTACTAATTATCGTAGGGAATTTAATGAAAGACCTTAGGTAGTATTGGACTAAATAACAATTAAGAGAAACTAAGGGACAACTATTTAATTAATTAAGAACCAAAATACGACCTCGATTTCAAATCCATATGGGCCAGAACACAAGCTAACGAATTGGGACCAAAACCCAATGAGAGTCCAAAAGGACTTGGACAGATAATTACATATTTAAACATGGGTTATTAAGGAAGTAATCAAACACAACTAATTCTCTCTATAGTTTAAAATTCAAATTAAAAAATTTGAATTCAAACAAACCAAAAGTGATGGTGTTTTAATAGGCTAAGTAACCTGGAAGTAGGAGAGAGGAAAGAGAGACTATATCTAGGGTTGGACGTCCAAATAGGGAGAGAAGAAATTCTGGTTTTTGGTTCTGCAGAAGGAGAAGATGAGAAGGCCATTAGGGAAGAAAGAAAAAGAAGAAGAAATGGAGAAAAAGAGAGTATAAAAGAGAAAGGGAAAAGAGAAAGAGGGAAGAGAAAAATAGAGAAGAGAAAAGCGCTATAGAAGAAAGGAAAAGAATAAACAACTATAGGAAAAAACCTAGGAAAAACAAGAAAAGGGAAGAGAGTGAAGTGGAAGAGGAAGTCAGATATGATGATCATGAAGAAAGCAGTGATGATTGGCTAGAGGAAGGAGACAAAGGGAAAAGAACATTAATGTGGCAACATCTCAAGACACAAGAAAAGCTAGAAGAGGATAGGGACCATTATTAAGCTAGAAGAGGTAAGGACTTCATGCATTTTTACGGTATTTATATTTATGGATGATTCCAATGCTATAGTTATAGGGTTGATGCGTGATCTTGTGTAAAGCATGCTTAGACTAAAAATCTAGTGAAAGTAGAATGAATGCCATGTTGTTTGAGTGATAATAAACATGCTATATCTAAATTTCTGTAATTTTGGTGTTCCTTGTGTTCCTATGGATTATGTGTAAATTCTTAGATTTAATGTGATTACATGTTTAGAACAATGGAATTAAGTAGTTATTATGTGTTTGATGGTTGGATCACTTGAATAATTTTTAGAGATTTAATTATGGTTACTAAAACCCTAAAAATTAAGTATTTTTTATGTAGACACGAAACCCTAGGTGAAAACCCAGATTTTTACTGAAATTCTACGTTTGGTAGGAGTGTCGATAGCTAACGAACACCTATCGAAAACACAAAAAAAGACAGCTTCCCTGGACTGTCTACCGAGGCTCGGTAGCTCTCCTACTGAGAACTTCGGTAGGAGCGTCGGCAGCTACCGAGGTGCTGCCGAGGCCCAATTGAGGTCAAATTTCAAGAAAATGTTCCCTAGTGAGTTGTACACATAGCTGTATAGATGGTTTGTGTGCAACAAGTCTAGAATTGGTCGAACTATGAAAAGTGTAGGAGAAAGTCTAAAATTTAGGACTATTGAACTGATCCGAATTGAATTAGAAGTGATATTAATATTAAAGTTCCGGATATGATCATAGGACCACAAAATAGGAGTGTTATGATTAGAAATGGTCACTTAGGATTTGTTTGGCTGAATGGTGCCTTTGGCATCTAATGTTGATTTATGTTTGACTTGGGTTGACCTATGTTTGCCTTGTGTTGATTTGATGAAATCTTGTGTGTTGATTAAGGATACAATGAGTATCCATGTTTGTGAATGTTGTCTGTGATTGATGATTATACCTTGAATTGTGATCTGGATGGGTGAACTTCCACCATGGGTGAAAGTTTTCAAAAGGAAAGGTTACTAGCATAAGGTGTATTCCAGCCGTGGGTGCAAGCCCCTAAAATGTGAAGGGTTACTGATTACAAGTGTGTTTCCACTGTGGGTGAAAGTCCCTAAAGGAACGACCGTAACTGGTGTATTCCACCGTGAGTGCAAGTCTCTTAAGGAATAGGAAATGTGGCTTTCTACCATGGGTGCAAGTCCCTAAAAGAGAGAGTTACTAGCATAAGGTGTTTCCAGCCATGGGTGCAAGCCCTTAAAATGTGGTGGTTGCAACAGCTGTGTTCTTCCGTGAGTGCAAGTCCCCAAAAGAATGGGTCATATGGTCATGAGTTTGATTGAGCATATGATTGGGCTAGGCCAGGTCATACCTGTTGCACTTTATCTCATCTCATAATTGCATCATATACTTGCATTGCATTGCACGCGATGAGTGATTGATTGAAATGCATTATCATTGGTAACTTGTGTGGATTGAATGTTGATTGTGATTATGATTGTGATTGGTTATGTGTGTACTTCCACCGTGGGTGAAAGTCCCTAAAGGAATGTTGTGGATTATGTTATTAGTTACAGGTGTACTTCCACCGTGGGTGAAAGTCCAAAAAGGAATGTGGATTGGATATTGATTAGTTATAGGTGTAATTCCACTGTGGGTGAAAGTCCCTAAAGGAATGTTAAGTGAATATTGTTACTTGACTATGGGTGTATTCCATCGTGAGTGAAAATCCCTAAAAGAATGATAACTGTGACATGGTGGAACTATGTGATGTTTGCTTGTACACATAGTGAGACTATGTGTACAATCTAAGATATCATAATGTGGTTACTAGTCGTAACATGGTGGAACCATGTGATGTTTGTTTGTACACATTATGAGACTATGTGCATTATATATGATATTATGATGTGGTTACTTGGTCGTAGCATGGTGGAACCATGTAGAGATTATTACGTGTGTTGGCCGTAGCATGGTGGAACCATGTGGATATTTGTAATGCCCCTCAGATTTGCTATTTCTTTTACTTTGGGGCATTTCTGTAATTTTTTGTGTTCTTAAGGGCGTTTATGTAATCACTGTGGCCAGCTCTAAAGAACGTTTGTTGTGTTCTTCACCTTGTACCCTAGACCCCTCACTTTAAAGAACTTGGATGGTTGAGATTAAATCTCCCATTCAAGGGATTAATGGAGGGTTTTGATTCTTTCTCCCTTTAGAGAATAGGGTTTAGACCTAAACCCTAAACTCTTTGTCTTGTGTTGTGTTGGAAGAGTGTTGGAGATCTCCAAGAGGGAAGAAGAGAGGAAGAAGAAGAAGAAGAGAAGGCTTGAGCTAGAAACATCATTTTCTTGCTGGAAGATAGTTGGAATTCAGGTAAGTGCATTATATGCATTTACAGTGTTTTCTCTTGGGATTTTGGTGTGTGTTGCTCTTTGAATGAATGAAAGCATTGAAGAGTTCATGCTATTTGAATGTTCTACATGTTAAATCTGTTGATTGTTGAACATATGATGAATTGGATGATGGATTATATATACATTCTAGGTCAAATTACTGAAATGAGAATTTGCAATGTGTTTTCATATGATTTTCATGTTTGACAATCATGACTGTTTGAGATTAGTATGTGGATAGATTCATATTGTTAAACATGTATTTTCGGACCTAAATTGCCCATAAAACGTAGGAATTTAGGATGGTTTTGATTAGGGAATGGACATGTGTGAATCTGGGCAGAAAAACCCAGAATCGTGTCTGTTGGCGAGTTCGTCGATGAGCCGACGGAGGCCGGTGGGTGAAAAACACACCCACCTAGTGCACACAGAAAGGTAAACCCCTAGGGTGAGTGTCGGTGGGTGGTCGGAGAGACCGACGAACCCGCCGACCAAATGAGGTGCAGACAGGTCCCTGCTGGCGAGTGCGTCGACCCACCGACGGACCCACCGAAAGTGACTAGGGTTGTATTAAAAATGGCGGTTGGTGAGTCGTCGGTGAAGCCAAAAAACTCGTCGATGGGCTTCGGGGGATCCATCGGTGACACCGACGGGACCTGCCGAAAAGGAATGATGTTTGGAATTTTAGGGCCGGCGAGTTGTCAGTGAGACCGACCTCACTCACCGATGGGCGTCGGTCCGCTGATGAACTCACCAACAGCACAGTGTTTTCCCTATTCAAGGGGTATATTGACCCACCGACCGGACCTGCCGAGATGGGCTCTTGCTTGGGATTTCAGTATGAATGATGCCCCCCTGTTCCTTTGGTGTTATGTGACTAATGTTTTGTACTTCCATTACATGCCTATTATATATCGAAGCATGTTGAATGATGAATGTGATGCTCTTGCACTCCATATCATGTTATCATTGTGAGATACATTATTATATGCTTTCCTTTCATAATCTCTATATGATTGAAGCATGATGTAAATGTGAATGATTCTGATGTATTCGTTTAGTTGTTTGCTTAATATCATGCATCTAATGACCATGCGTGCATATGCAGTCCTTATGAGGACTTAGACCACAGATTACCCCTAAATCCTTTAAGAAGGACGAGAGGGAAAATGTGAGGATACTTGGGCTCTAGGATGAGACC
>JAUPMG010255901.1:0-21228 GCA_031762675.1 Pachysandra terminalis | reverse complement strand
CCCCCCCCCCCCCCCCCCCCCCCACCTGTGGGTTATTCGTGGGGTACCCTGCACTATAAGGATGGCTGTAACCATCCCGCTGTAGAGGATGGGGAGCCATCTCCATTCGTCTAAAAGAAGCAGCCTCTCAAAAGTAAAAGAACAATGGGCCACTTCTTCCCTTAACTTGGATGCAATACAACCCATCTCTTCTCTCGCTAAAGTTAAGAGGTGGATTTCTGCTATAATGGTGGTGGTGCTACACTATCAGCAGATTACTTAAGAAGACAAAGAAGATGATTTTAGTAAAAGGCTTCTCTTTTTACTAAAGGACGAGGTTTTACATTTTCAGAGAGAGAGAGAGGTTGTTGCTCATGATTAATATGATGGCTTAAAGAGGTCATCGTTTGATACTAGTTTGAGCATAGGTTTTTGGGAATGGGCAAGCAGGTTACAGGAGGGTTCCAATCACAAGTTACAAAGTATAGAGGATGAGGTTTTACATTTCCAAAGAGAGAGAGAGAGGGAGAGAGGCTGTTGGTCGTGATTAACATGGCTTAGAGAGGGCATTGTTTGAATAGAAAAAAGCCTTCTAATAAAAAGTGAAATCGAGTCAGGCGACACCGGAACATCTTCACTTGAGTCAACGCCGGAACATCTTCACACAAGGATAGAGCATTCACTATTGTCACTTGGTCTGGCTGTACCCCTCCTTTGAACCAACTCCTAAACCTTCTCCATAGCTTACTAAACAATCCAATTTTGTATATACATAGAAATTATTGAATTCCATGACACAATATCTCTTTGAGGCATTCTGTCAAATATTTGAATCCCATCTATTAGACTTCTGCATTTGCCGAACATGGCAACGATGGAATTCGAAGCAAAGTGTTTGACAAATGCAAAAGTATAATAGATGGGATTTGGGTGTTTGACATAATGCCTCAAAGAGATATTGTGTCATGGAATTCAATAATTTCTATGTATATATAAAATGGGATTGTTCACTTAGCTATGGACAATGTTTAGGAGTTGGTTCAAAGGGCATAAAGCTAGACCAAGTGACAATAGTGAATGCTCTAACTTTGTGTGAAGATGTTCCAGAGTCGACTCAACTCAAGTGAAGATGTTCCAGCGTCGCCTGACTCAATGATTGCCGCTGCGATATCGCATGGCTCAACTGATTTGGACGTGAATAATGATAACAGGAACGATGGAAACAACAAGAACCAGCAAAATTAGGGGGTTAATAGCGGTGGAGGAGATTTCACGAAGAGCGATTAAGATCAGATAGTTGGATGCTGCAAATTTCGTTTTCTATTTTTTCTGCTTTTCATTTTTTTTAAATAAAAATAAAAAATAAAAAGTCAACTTAATGGGACATTTGCCATGAGTCCTGTTAATTTAGGCGCACCACTCATCACATGCATCAACAATGGACACGTGTCATGTGCCCATTGTTGATGCACACTTGGGTGGACGGAAACCAGTGTAGATGTGAGCCCAAGGATGACTTGCAGGAATCACACGTTGTTTTGGGGACCTTCTGATAATAACGTACACTACCTTCTGTTGGTGATTTTTATGTAAAGTCCAAACCTCTTCTCTCTCGGTCGATTGTAGTTATTCTCGGTAGTGTGACCGAGGGGGTGCGGGCATGCCAGAACTTTTGTAAGTTCACCTGAAGAAAGGTAATATAAATTAAACCGCGTAGGTTAGTTTGCAATGTAAATCGTTCAATATGTGATCGAATTTGAATCAGACGATTGTGAGGTTCCCAATTTCAAAGGGTCAATTGCTAAACCAGAAACATTGATTTTACGCGTCAATAACACTTCCAAACAAGATAATTAGAACATATGTGAAAATACAACTAGAAGGTAAACCTTCGAACTGGAAAAACATGAAACAATATAAACAAAAATGTACAAAACCTCTGGAGGATCCTCGGGCTCTGATTATGGGAATTCCCTAACGGGCCAGGCGTTTACTTGGTACATAACTATGTTACCCAATTTTGTCCAACATTGGGCAGAAATGGAAGAAAAATTCCACACCCAGTTTTATCGAATCGAGCCTGAAATATCTATGGCCGATTTGGCCTGGTTGAGGCAATTGCCGGATGAAACGACAGATAGATACATAGGGAAATTTAAAACGGTAAGGAATAGATGCAGGATTTTTCTTCCTAAAACAAAATTCGTGAAACTGGCCTAGAATGGTTTAGATATTGAACTTTGAAAGGAGTTTGAAGGAATGTAATTCAAGGATCAGTTCGAATTATCAACCAGGGTGACCAAGTATGAATGAATTTTGTAGGAGGAAAATCAGAGAAAAACGACCACCAGAAGGACTTACTTTTAAGATCCAAATTATGAGTTGCCTTTAGCCGAAGTAATAGCCAATAAACCTTTTATTTGTATAGCTCTGAAGAAAAAACTTGCTAGTACACAAATAGAAGGAAATAAGAACTTCCCTGAAAAAGGGAGAAAATTTTCCTTTGACATATCAAAGACTGATGAAATCTTTAACCATCTTCTAAGAAGAAAATTCATCAGGCTACCAAAAGGATATAAAGTGCCTTCGATCAATGAAATGAAAAAGGGAGAATATTGTAAGTGGCATGGATCACGAACTCATTCAATTGTTGATTGTGTTGTTTTTTGTGCTATGGTACAGGATAATATCGACCGAGGTCTGCTCTAGTTCCCTGAAAAAGGCAAGGAAGTGATGGAAATCGATACAGATCCATTTCCAGCAACATTCCCAGTTAATATGATTGGGTCCAAGCTCAAAAACCCTCGATTGAAAGTGGATTTGGGACCGAAAAACAAAGTCTCTTTCAGAGAGAATAGGATCAACGAAGGCAGGTCATGAATGCGGGACGATCACTGTTTTGACGATCAATTGGTTTTCCCACTTGGCCATTTAGATGTCCAAAACAAGTTCCACCAAGCTCGCAACATTTGTGATAGGTGTCTTGAAGATATAAGAAGACAAGCCAAGCGCACAGAAAACAGTCATCGCCAGCCATGGTGGCCGCCGCCTCAGCAATATAGATCAAGTTCTTACTAGGGGCCTCCCGAAAGGTGATACCCAAGTAGAGAGAATCGTTCATACAACACCAATCCAAGAATGATCAAACCCTCGGGGGGGGCAGAAACGATAAGTGGACTCGGGTGGCTCATCCAAAGTTCGATCGATTGGGATATGAGATTACTCGGACCCAGAAGAGGCGCTGGCAAAGGGAGCAAGCAACCATCAGGGAAGTATCGATCAAACATAGGGATCAGAAAGGAATGGTGGTTGCACGAAACTCCCTGGCGAAAGTCAGCACAGAAGAAATCCAGACTATTCAATTCGGATCACTTCCTTCAATGACCATGGATTGTAACATGGTTTTCACGCTACCAATCACTTTCCAAGCAAAGAATGAGTAGATGAATCAGATACCGAGGAAGAGGAAGACCAAAAGACCACGATGGCTGCACTGGTCAGTACTTAGGAACAACAAGACCCGATAAAGTAGGTGAGAGTGAAAGGTGAAGGTTACCAACCCATGATTAATTTCGACGATAAGGTAGATAAAGTAACTTTTGAAAAGCCATCCTTAAGGATGGCCCAACATTTACGACTGTTGTACATCAATGTACATATGGACGGTATCCCTATCACTAGAGTCTTGGTTGATAACGGCACAACTGTAAATATATTACCCAATAAGGTAATAAAAAGAGTGGACAAAACCATAACTGATTTAATTCCGACTGAAATAACGGTCATTAACTTTGTAGGGGGAACCCAACCACCCAAGGAGTACTACCAGTAGACTTGGAGATTGGGCGAAAGAAGGGTTTAACTACCTTCTCTGTGGTGGAGTCATCTTTGAGTTCCAATGCACTTTTAGGGCGTGATTGGATCCACTCCAATCTTTGCATACCAACATCTCTCCATCAATTCTTAATCTTCTAGAATGAAAATAAAGTGGAAATTATCAAGGTAGATGGACGGCCGTTTTTGGCAGATTCTAACTTGCCTGAAGCCTTTCTTTATGGAGGGGAGATAGGACCAATGAAATTTACGAAGAGTAGGAATAATGGTCAACCGACAAGAATTTCAGTAACGGTTAACCATGAACAAGATCAAATTGAAGCAGGCCCAATAGCGATAATTCCCTATCGGTCGAGCTGGGATTATAAGATTGAAGAAATACCATGATGAATGGTGATAAAAGAAAGAAAAAGAGGTTGGTTATAGTTAGGCCACCATGTTGCGACTAATAACCTATATGAATGAAAGGCAACTAAATGAAGAAATTTCGGTTGGCTCGATCGAATGTATTTGTCACGCCCCAAAACCCATGGTACAAATCCCTATGCAGGCGGCATAGATCTCGAGGTGGGACCTTCGGGTTCCAACCATGAAACGCGGATCACCGTATCAAAAAAAAATAATAAAAGTAATTAAAGACTACTTTTATTAACCAACAGAGCGCAGAAGCAAAATAAAATAATTACATAAATTATGTGGCTTCAAATGAACCACAAACCTTGACATCATAGATAACTCAAAAACCACAAAGGGCATAAATCCTATTACATCCAACATTATCCATGGAACATAAACATAGAGTTCTAAACAACAATGAAATGAACTGCAACAACTAGCCTAAATCCATCCTCATCACACCTCATCCTGCAACATGAAAAGTTATGTGAACTTGGAATGCCCAGTAAGTGACATATTTATCACCAATCCTCATAAAAAATCGTAGTCCAAAACCAAATATAGCAATATTGAGATACAATTGAAAGAGAGAGATACGATCATATATCATGACTCAATTCTTAGCATTATATCCACATCATTACAAGAATATTAAAACAAGTATAAAGGAAACAGATTAAGGAATACATAATACATGGTGAGTGATGAATGAATGGATGATATGATGGTTAACACAAACAATGCAACATACAATCTATGAATGCTAATGAATACAATTCCGATGACCAATCGGGTTTACCAAGTAGCTATCACCTAATATTTCACACTCACAGTCATCACATCTCGTACCCTCACCTCCCACGTGTACATCGTGGTTTTGAAAGATGTTCAACCTACCGGGCTCAATTCCCATAGCTATTTCTCGATCGCTTCTGGGGGTTATTCCCAAGGAGTCCACATGGGAGCTGTCACGACCCGATTCCAGGGTATACCCCTAAGGGATCACCTGCTAGAATCTAGCGACACAACTCTCACCCCCTCTATAGGAGGTGGCAAATAATTGAATAATCAAGAGACAAATCTAAATAATATTAAATAGTAGATATGTCTTACCAGGATCATTACTAGCTATTACAAAGATGAAGCTTCTACCCAAGCCCACCAGCTATCTATCAGAGTAAACAACAACCTGAAAAATATATATCAACGAAGGTAAGCTATAAAGCCTCGAGTAAACCCACAATAACCAGGTATTTACTCAGAAACACAAACCAGTAATAAATATGAGATACCATATAGGTGGATTATGATAATACATAATAGTTCTTGACCTCTATATCATTATGTTCTTAACTATCGTGAATCAGCTTATGATTATGATGATAGTACATTATGCGTATTTATGTAATTCAATTCATAATTTTATTATGAGTGATTGTCTGTATTTGATCAATTCATTTCTCGCATTTTTATGATTCTGCCCGTTGAATATACTCAACTCTACTGACATCATCTTATAGTTATCAGAGTTTTACACTAATGTCCACTAGTTACATCCTTAAATATTAACCAACTAACAATTTACTCAATCAAAACAATTAATTCCGCACACTATGCAGTTCTCTCATCCATATTCACGAGGATTGGTATCATGCATGATAGTCCCCTCATAGCTACATACTAGTATGATGCAGTATGCTCCATGCTCACTCTCAAGAGAGTCAAGTCTCCATTTTCCACAATTCACAGTACAATTGCAACCACATGATATGCATGCTATTATTTCTGTTATGATCACTGGATGTTCACCCTTGATCTGGACTGCAACACCGTGCAATTCACTTTTGGAGTCATGACCCCTTTTGGGCTAAGGATGCCTCGTTGATTCTGTGTGTACAACACAGTTTTAGGGAGTCACAACCCATGGGGAGTCACGCACCACCTCTATTTTTGATCATGGGAACGAATTCCGGGGCTCACCAAGATATCTCCCGTGGCACATCCCAGTTCACAACATCCAACAGTTTATCAACAAATAAATAAACATCTGGGCCTATTGGACATCCCTGGCCCTCAACCTATCTCTGGGCCTACTGGACATTTCTGGTCCTCACTCTCACTTTGCCTCTCGAGGCAGCATCCCAACTCACCCTGGAGTTGAGTCAACGTTGGTCATCCCGACCATAAAGTCAAATGCAAGGCTTTAGCATTATGATTCAATTAGATTTAACTAATGCAGTACGCAAACAACATCATTAACTAGAAATCAAATGATGATCATCAACGGAAACTATCCACGCACCCATACACGTGGATAATCCGATTGGATACCATTATAAGTTTCCCGGATGTCCAACATAGGCACAACCATTCACATCATGGACTTGCATCTCCATGTCTAACACACTTAGAAGCATTCACGAGTCATCATACATATGCATCACGCTCATACTTGTCCACAGACAACATAATTCTAATCTCATGCTTATTCATAGAATGAAATGAATAGATATAACCAAGTGTTTCAAGGACTTACATCATTGGCCTTTACTCCACAACACTATGTCTTATGCTCATCAAACATCAAACATAATATTTAACTCATGCTCGTGCATAAAAACTCAAGCAAGGGTAATCATGCTCATACAAGGTCTAGCATCATACTACTCCTATTTACTTGTTCAGAAGTTATTTATAACTCCGATCACAGTAATTAATTACCTCATAGCATAGGGTTAAGTCTACGCATTTATGTCAACTAATACTATAACATTATTTTGAAATATAAAATGTTTGATTTAGGCTATTACAACCTACATCCTTTATCTTTCAGTTTGAGTCTAGTATAAATTACTAATTTAACCTTGGTTTAATCCTAGGTCCACACAACCAGATTTGAACTAAGCCAACTAACCTAGTTCCTTACTCATACCTAATTACGGCTTAACTATAATCCCACCATATACTTTTAGAACATATTAATATAATTATTAGTCCAATAATTAAATGCATAATACAATCAAATTAAGTTTGAATTTCATTCATTCTTATTTAATTCATTTAATTGGTCTCAAATTAATTATTATATTTATTTTCAGTTTAGGGTCACTACAGTATTGCAGAAGATGACATGGATACAAATGAAGGGCTATCCATGTAAGACAATGAAGTGGCTCCTGGGAAGATGGATGGCGTGAAGGCCAAAGTACAAGACCCTTTGATAGAGATAGAGTTAGGCAGTGCAGCCGATCATCGGCCAATTTATGTAAGTAGTTTGCTCCCTAAGCAATGTAAATATCAGTTAATAGAGTTGCTTACTGAATTCTAAGATTGTTTTGCTTGGGATTATCATGAGTTACTTGGTTTAGACCGAAGACTTGTCAAGCATCGGTTAACTTTGAAAACATGTTATGGATCTCATAAGCAGCCAGCCAGGAGAATGACAGTTGAAATTACAGAAAAAATAAAAGAAGAGATTGAAAGATTGCTCAAGTAGGGTTCATTCGATCTATCCATTATGCGGAATGGGTCTCGAATGTAATGCCAGTCATGAAAAAGAATGGAAAAATCAGAGTATGCATTGATTTAGGAATCTGAATTTGGCAACTCCTAAGGATGAATACCCAATGCCAATGGCTAATCTACTGATCGACAGAGCGGCTAGACACCAAGTACTATCCTTCATGGATGGCCATTCTGATTATATTCAGATTAACATAGCAGCCGAAGATGTGGAAAGAACCACATTTTGACGACCGGGGGCAATAGGTTTATATTGTTGGGTTGTAATGTCATTTGGATTAAAAAATGCCGGGGTCACATATCAAAGAGCAATGAATAGCATTTTCCATGATATGGTTGGCAAGAATATGGAAGTTTATATAGATGACATAGTGGTCAAATCGGCAGAAGTAGCAGAACACCTCAAGCATTTTAGACCATCATTTGAAAGGATGCGAAAACATAAGTTGAAGATGAATACTTTGAAGTGTGCATTTTGGGGTATCGACAGGAAATTTCTTGGGATTTTTAGTGCATCAAAGAGGGATTGAAATAGATGAAAACAGGCAAAAGCTATCATATAAGCTAAGCCACCAGATAACAAAAGGTAACTACAGAGATTCCTCGGCTGAATTTTTTTTCTAAGGAGATTCATCTTGAATTCGGTTGGAAAATTGGTGTCTTTCTCTCCCTTATTATGGCTGAAGGAAGAAGAGGAATACAGATGAGAGGAACAACATCAAAAAGCTTTTGATGCTATTAAAAAGTACTTAGCAAATCCTCCAGTATTGATACCCTCGAAGAAAGGAAGGCCTAAAGCTTTACATATCAGCGACCAAGAAATCTATTCGGATTCTCTTAGCACCAGAGAACGACCAAAAACATGAGCAAACGGTATACTACCTAAGCAAGTTTCTGTTACCGGTTGAGCAGAGGTACACGACCATTGAAAGACTGTGTTTAACATTATATTATAAGGCCATAAAGTTGAGGCATTACCTAATAGCTTCTACAATATTAGTAGTCGCCCCAACGGACGTAATCAAGTATATGTTGAGCAAACCATATTTGAGAGGGAGAATAGGCAAATGGATTTTGGCATTGTCAAAATTTACGTTTATCTACATCCCTCATAAAGTAGTAAAATGACAAGTGATAGCAGACTTTTTGGCCGATCACCCTTCAGGTGATCCTACTGTGGGATCTTGTTTGGTGTATGAATCAAACATGATGGGTATGCTATCATGGACATTAATTTTTGTTGGTTTGACAACAGAAATGGCAAGAGGGGAAAGTATAATCATTATACCCTCAGGAGGAGAGAAACAGGAACATGTGTTCCAATTAGAATTCACCTGCACAAACAATCAGGCCGAGTATGAAGCATTGATAATAAGGATGAAAATTCTACTGGAAATGGGCGCGAAGAATGTACTGATCAAAGGGGATTCACAATTAGTGATCAACCAGTTTGGGGAAAATATAAATTCCTAAGTTGGCAACTCATGCCTTTGTATGCTACAATTTGTCAACTTATAGAAGAATTTGACGATGTAATACTGTCTTATTGCCCACGTCAACAGAATGAAGAAGCTAACGAGATGGCTAAAAAAACATCAGGATTAAGAATGGTTGAAGGGATAACTGAAAGAACCATTTCGGTTTGGAAAAGGTCCCTGCCGTCTGTCAAAAGAAGGATCGAATCCTTGGATATCATGCCAATGGAAACACGACCCGATGATTAACGCGTTCCATTTATGGAATACTTAAGAACTCCTAACTTAAGAAGTGACAAGAAGTTGAAAATTGCGTCAAATAAATATGTGATGGTGGTTGGCGAATTGTATAGGAAAATTCTAGACGGGATGCTCCTATGATGCTTAAGTTCACATGAGACCATGTTAAGCATGATAGAGGTGCATGAAGGGACATGCGGAGTACACCAAGCTGGCATCGAGATGAGATGGTTAATAAGAAGACATGGACACTATTGGCCTACAATACTGAAAGATTGCCTCAGGTATGCTAAGGGTTGTGAAAAATGCCAAAGGCATGGCCCAATTCAAAGGGTACCGACCATGGACTTACACATGATAATAAAGCCATGGCCGTTTAGAGGATGGGCCATGGACCTCATCGACAAGATACATCCTCCCTCATTAGGGTTACACAGATTCATTATAGTGGCTACCAATTACTTCACCAAATGAGCAGAAGCGAAACCAATGAAAAATGTGGTTCAATCGGATGTTATTGAGTTTATACAAGAACAAATCATTCACAGGTTTGGAATTCCAGGAACAATAACAACCGATCAAGGTTTTGTTTTTACTGCGGGGCAAGTAATTAAGTTTGCAGAAGAATATGGAATCAAAATTACCAACTCAACTCCCTACTACACCGAAGCAAACGACCAAACTGAATCCACCAACAAGGTTTTAAAGAACATCTTGCAGAAAATGATTGAGGAAAAACCAAGATCATGGCACAAAACTTTGTCAAAAGCATTGTGGGCTTACCGTACAACCTTCAAATCAGGTACAAGAACTACCCATTTGCATTAACTTATGTTCATGATGCTCTAATACCCTTAGAGGTTACAGTCCCCTTGATGAGAACGATCATGCAGCATCAAATGCCACCAGATGAATATGCAGAAGCTCTGATGATAGGGTTAGAAGATCTGGACGAATCCAGATTCGAGGCATTTGAGGAGTTACAAGCTCAAAAGAGAATGGTGGCAAAGTCATACAATAAGAAAGTCAAAGGAAAATCCTTTGCCGATGGAGAATTAGTCTGGAAAACTATATTACCAATCGACCGTAAAGACCACATGTATGGAAAATGGTAACCTAATTGGGAGGGTCCGTTCAGGATCCAGAGAGTATTAAAAGGAGGGGCACATACCATTTAGTTAAATGCAAATTTGACCGAAGAAAAAACTATCAGCGGTTGGTATTTAAAGAAATCTTTCCTAACTATGTGGGATCAAGGGAGATATGAATAGAACGGCCAAAGATGGCCTAGAAAATCCTATAACCAAGATAAAAAATGGTCATTCAAGACCAAACAAGGCTGATTAACGGCTAAAGAAAATGAAAAGTAATAAAAACCATGTTCCAAAAGGCTCAGCTGGCCGACCAAAAATATTAAATGGTTTAAAAAGAAAGGTTCTTAAGAAAATTAAACTTGGTCGTCAAAGCTTCGGCCATCTCCACCGCATGTTGCTTCTTTCTCACCCAATCACTTTCTTTCTTCTTCACTGCCCGCATAGCTTCCACCTTCTTTGGCAATTCAACAGCAACTCCTTACTGGGCCAAAGCTATAGCTTGTTGAGCACTTTTCTTCGCAGCAACGGCCGAAAGTAGATTGGTCTTCTCTTCATGCAATCTCTTATGTTCTGCATCAATCTCTTCCAAACGTTTGTAGGCTTGAGAGATCTCCGAATTGGCAGCTTCCATTTACTCTGCTTTGGTTCCGAAAGAGTTCCTCAACTGGGTTATCTCCTTAATCCTCATAGACATGTCTTTCAAAAAGGCGTCTGCTTCTTCTTCTTCTTAGGAGCAAGCCAATCGAAACCCCACAACCGAGGCAGGTACTTCAACCATAGTCGAAATAACGGAGGAATCGGTCGAACTATACAACCGACGAAAATTAAGGGATTCATGAAAGGCAGAGAGGTGTTTCTCATCAACAAACTCGGACAGTTCCAAAGAAAAAAAAAATTTTGAGCTCAAATTTGGCTTTTTCTAAAGCTACAGACATAGCTAAATTAGAAGTAAGAGCCAGAGTAGCCGAGTCTTGTAAAAAGTCATCTACCGATTTCAGGTACTCGGCAAAATCTGCAGGAAGCATGGGTATGTTGGAATCAGGGCTTTTTGCAAGGGGAGAATCAACAATAGTATTAGGAGCAGGAGGAAATGGATTCTCAAAAACATCCTCGTCATCAGAATGTTCGATGCTGGCAGTCTCAGTCCTCTCGGACAAGTCATCCGTCACCTCCCCTTCAACACCTCCAAGAGCTCGGCTGCTCTTTGGACCCTTTGCCCAATTAGATTCGCGCTCGGTTAATTGCTTCGACCGCTTAGAAGCGAGAACATACTCCAGCATTTCTGGTTTTCTTTTTTCAAATGGGATACCGATTTTAGGATCTTCTGAAAGATCAACAAGAGATCTCGGATCTTTTGCACTGAAGCTTTTCCCAGATTGACGCATGGATTGGCGAGTCGGCCGAGGTATAAAAATACCAATGGTATCCTCGGCAGAAACGGCAAAGCTAAAGTTGCACTTGTAACTAGGGAAGCAGGAGTAAACATCCCCCTAAAACTAACAGTGTTTGGCTGATCAACATGAGGGAAAAGAGGTTTTGCCATTCCAAGGGCTGAATCAGAAATGGGAGGAGGGTCAGGTAATGGCGTAAAATAATGGGACATATCTGACTCAAAGACCCCAAAGGAATGGGATCCGTCTGAAAGCCAAGCCTATAAACACTGTTCATCATGGGTGGCTGATTTTTTAGCATATGCAAGGTCCATTTTCTCTTTCAAGAGCTCAGGAGATTCTGAAGGGTTCCATTTAAACCCGTAGTAGTTCTAAAAAATAATTACAGATTTCAAAGAAGAGAAGGTACCTTATTTAATTTTCTGAGAATGATCAGAAGGAACTTTTTCTTAGGGCTAACCTTCTGAGTAGCCAAAGGTGGATTAACTGAAGGAGGAAGAGATGGTTTGGCTGGCGCATCCAGTTGAAACACATAGAAAGATAAATCTGAAGGAAAAGCATAGCTGAAGTAGTTAGACCACCAAAAGTGAAAAGCAGAAGAAGACAAGGGATCGTTAGGACAATGGGGAATGGAAAACACAATGGCCGATCCTTCAAAGTACTGGTTCACACGGTTGATATCTTCTGATTGAGCGATGATAGTTCTAAGGTATGGTGGCCGATTGAGAGAGCCGGAACAACTTGAGCAAAACCAAATTGCTGAGACAGCAAATTGGGGAAATAGACTTCCACACCGCATTTCTGATTACGATCGGGTGTCCCTTCTTCTAGAGATCCAAAGTGCAAGTCTCGGCACACCAAATATCAAGCCCAAATCAAATTCCTTTGAGAAACAGCTGAAGGATTATCAAAACTGTCAAATAGACTGAGATTGAGAATTTCAGAATGATCGAATCCAACAGGGAAATGGAAAAAAGAGTAGATCTAAACGATCGGAAGGACTAGTAAAAAAGAACTGGAAACATTCAGCCAAGGACCGTGAGAGAATACTGACATTCAACCAGCGTTGTCCTCGGAAAAGAAAATTTGGAAGGGGTGCCATAGCTGACTTAGCAAAGAACCCAGGAAAATATTCCCAAGTCCAGAACTGCAGAAGCCATAAGGGGCCACCAACATAAGCAAGATTCCAGCTGGAAAGATTGAAAAGATTGCGATAAAGCTGAGATAAGTAAAAATGAGCCAAGGTAAGACGACGACCACCAGCCAGGGCAACAGCAACACGAGTGTACTCCTTGGTAAGCTAATCGAAAGCCACACACAAACTGCGGCACAAGAACGTCAATAGAAAAGAGCAATGCTCTTGATTATCAGGAACGAAAGATCTTTTCTTCTCTGTGAGCATGAAAGTGCCATAAGCAACTCGAGTGTTGAGATTGTCAAAAGAAATATTGAAGGAAGGAAGATTGCCATCAACTGATTCCCGGACCGGAGGTAAACCAGTAAGAGCACAAACGTCTAGAATGGTCAGGCTTATAGGGCTGCAGGGAAGATGAAAAGTATTAGTGGAGCAAAACCAAAGCATACCAATGCAGCAAGCATAGGGTGAGCCATGGAAAACTCGAAGCGAGAATATTGGATCAATTCAAAAATGCCTGTAGATTTTCAGAGATCGGAAAAGAAGGGAGACAAACGATCGATCCACAAAACCCAGTCTGCATTGGCCTTCGGCCAAGATCTTAAGGAATGGCCAACAGTCCATGCATGACAATCTAGAAAGGCAGTGTCAGCAAGGAAATTTCGCCCAGGCATCAGGGGAAAACAGATTGTAAATCAGAAGTCAGCTGCGGAGTAATTTCAGGGAAAGTCGGGCCCAGAGCGAGTGAATCCTCATAAGGAGAGTTGAGTTGTTGATCAAAGGAAGAAGAGATCAAAGAAGGGGTAGATGATTCGCGAGAGCTGTCGGACGCCATTGATGGGGTGAATGAAGAACGAACAAGGAAGAAGATGGAGAGGTGAATGGGTAAGGCAGTCAGAGGTTGTTTTTCAAATTTGAAAAGGAGAGACTTGGATGACTTAAGGATTGTCTCCAGTTTCCAAGGATATCCAACTACATATTCTTTTGTCAACTCAAAAGTTCACTTTTGAAAAGACAAGAGAAGGGGGGCAATGTTTTGGCCAAATCCAAACCGCTAAAACCAGACCGGACCACAGAGGGTGTCAACTTAGCATGGGCCCTGATCGAGCTAATCCGGAGGGTTACCATGGGCCCAGATTGAGCGGGTACAAGGCGGAACAACGACCCAACAACAAAGAAGCAAAATACTTAAGTGGGACAAGTGTCCGCAAGAGGGAAAAGTAAATACCCATTATCCATAAACCGTCAAACGGTTGCAACGGATGGCTATAAGAAGAAATCGACAAGTCAAAGGTAGGCCTCCATAGTAAATCAACACGAAAGCTACAGCACTACTTAGTCATTGATCCCCCAATGATCACTAGTTAGCCCTTAGATTCTCCAAGGATCCTACTGCATCTACTTCTTACTTAGAGCTAAGTTTCTCTCAGAAGATCCCTCTAGTCGATAACGAAGGAACCCCAGTCGGGAGATTTACAGAGCTCCTCTCAATAGTCCCTTGCATGTTGATCTGTGTATGTTCGATGGTTGATTGGCCATCTTCTCCTGAGAATAATGAAAAATCAAGGATTCTATATCCCCTAGGAAACTCATATTTGAGGTTTACCCATTCAGGATATGGTTTGTGGTATGGCGATCTAGATAACCTTCGGGTTGGCATGTTGGCCACCGCCTCCTGAACCCAGTGGTATAACTGGTCCCTTTTCATCCCTTTGACCAGTCTGGGTGCCTGTGTTTCAATGTTCGGCATCCCTTGGGGTCGGTTCGTCCCTGGCCAATATGGCCGAGTGACTCATTGTGATCGTTTACTTGTATAATCGGCCTCAGAGGATTAGGCTTGGTTTGTGGTTGTTCAACGAGATTAAATATTCCATTACCACTAACATTTCTTCTGGCCAAGTTTTCACCTTCCCCGACCGAATTCTATTCATGCCTAATCAAGGATTCCATCTCAAAAGGAATTCTAGTGAATCCTTCTGTAATGGCCACATATGTGCGTCCTTGATCCACACCTATCCTTATCAAGGTATGGTTTATGGCTTGCAAAGCCATCAGAACGCTATTATTAAATGAAGTGGATGGTGATCCTACCTCAGTACTTGGGATAGCCTGGCCTAGTGTCTCGGCCGACGCGGTATTACATTTACTCTCTAATGCTTCCTCTTGGATAGGATCCATAATAGGTAACACTCATTCGCGGTCATCATCGCCTGACCGTCCACCTATTCTAGTTTTAGGTGCCATTTAGCTTCACCAAATGTGTCCTACCGGGGGTGCCAAAAGATGTTGGTGCTTTTTCTATAAAAGTCCAAACCTCCTCTTTCCTAGTTGATTGTGGTTATTCTTGGTAGTGTGACTGAGGGGGTGCGGGCATGCCACAACTTCTACAAGTTCACCTGAAGAAAGGTAATATAATTAAACTACGTAGGTTAGTTTGCAATGTAAATCAGTCAATATGTGACCGAATTTGAATTAGACGATTGTGAGGTTCCTAATTTCAAAACGTCAATTGTTGTACCAGAAACACTGATTTTATGAGTCAATAACACTTACAAACAAGTTAACTAGAACATATGTGAAAATACAACTAGAAGGTAAACCTTCTAACTGGAAAAACATGAAACAATATGAATAAAAATGTACAAAACCTCTGGAGGCTCCTTAGGCTCTGATTGTGGGAACGTGACTAGTTCACGAGTGCACAGATCAGCATGCAAGGGACTATCGAGAGGGGCTCTGTAAATCCCCTGATTGGGGTTCCTTCGTTACCGACTAGAGGGATCTTCTGAGAGAAACTTAGTTCGAAGTAAGAAGTAGATGCAGCAGGATCCTTGGAGAATCTAAGGGCTAACTAGTGATCGTTGGGGGATCAATGACTAAGTAGTGCTGTAGCTTTCAAGTTGATTTACTATGGAGGCCTTCCTTTGACTTGCCGATTTCTTCTTATAGCCATCTGTTGCAACCGTTTGACGGTTTATGGATAATGGGCAGTTACTTTTTCCGTCTTGTTGATACTTGTCCCACTTAAGTATTTTGCTTCTTTATTGTTGGGTCGTTGTTCCGCCTTATACCTGCTCAATCTTGGCCCATGTTAACCCTCCGGATTAGCTCGATTAGGGCTCATGTTGAGTTGACACCCTCCGTGGCCCGATCTGGTTTGGGCGGTTTGGATTTGGCCTAAACACCTTCCTCTTGCTCCTCCTGTTCCTTTCTTCCTCCTTGGTCCTTGGATTCAGAATTATATGGTTTTAATTTGTCTCAAGGATCGTTGTCCGTCCTTCCTCCACAAGCGCTAGTGTGTGATTCGTCATTGCACGGAATGGAATAGTTGGCAAGTCGAAGAAATAGAGAAATTTGAATCGAGATTCAGAATTTCGATATATATATTTGATTTTCGATTCCTTGTTGCAATCAAACAAGAGAATTGCAATTCAAAGAATTCGATTTCAGAGAATTTAAAATCTATATTTGTAATCCTAATTCCATTCTTCATATCAAACAGATAGGCCTGCCAACAGAACGAATCATGATCCGAATCCGACCCGGTAAGCCCAGATTCGACATAGGATTTACGATCTGATATCCGAATAAAAATGATTTGATCGAAATCTAATTGGATCAAACTCGGATGTATAGGGATTCGATCTGATAAGGATCCGATCTGATTATATATAAACCTAAAACCCTAAAAAATATCTTTAGACATTTGTTATTATCTCCAAACCATTTTTAAATATAATAATAATTAATTATTTAAATATTTAAAAACCTAAAGATGAAAAAAACACACTTTATAAGTTATTGAATCGGATTCGAATATTTGAATCCTTAATCGAATTAGAATTAGAATTATTTATTTCATAATCCGTCAGATCTTGGATCGAATTCTGATTTTCGGATTTCACTATTGAATTGGATTCGAATATGTTGCGATTTGGTCCGAATCCGACCCGTTGACAGGCCTCAGACGCAAAGTCTCCGACCCTAACGAGCTGGCTGGAAACTTTTGGCTATATCTCCTCCCGTGAGCAAACTATGGCCTCTTCTTATATCAAATTACAAAGAACAAAAAAGACGGAAATGTACAAAAATAAAGACCGTTGTAGGCTATACGCTTCAAGTTTAAAATTTCAATTTTCGAAGTTGATTAGGACGATTAAAAGGGTGCGCACGCGGCGCATTGTATATCTCCCATCAACATTTTCTTTAAACAAACGGACGAAGAGATGAGAGAGAAAAATACGTCCCCACCTTCGAAGTTTAAAAGGTGAACTTCCATTTTAAAGCCTCTTTCACTCTCTCTCACTGTCACTCTCTCTCTCTATAATCTTCCTTCGACTTCTTCGGTTCTTCCACTCGAATTCTAGGGTTTGTAGTGCAGAAACTAGGATTGAAGTTAGGGTTTCGAAGATGACAACCATGGAGAGCTTGATCGGACTGGTGAATAGAATCCAGAGAGCCTGTACAGTTCTCGGTGACTATGGTGGCGACAACGCTTTGCCGACTCTATGGGAAGCTCTTCCTTCCGTTGCGGTTGTTGGTGGACAGGTTCTTCCTTCGATCTCTCCTTGTTTTTTTTCTTTCAAAAGACTTTAGTCTCTTCTCCTTTTTTGATATGGTCTGATATGATTCTGATTTCATCTTAGAACAGAGTTCTGGTAAATCGTCGGTTCTGGAGAGCATTGTCGGTCGGGATTTTCTTCCCAGGGGATCTGGCAAGTGTTATGAAGAATTTTTTTTGGTTTCTGGTTTCTGATTACTTTGTGATGTGTGATGTGTGGTTTGGTGAGTTTTATGGTACTTGCAGGGATTGTGACGAGGAGGCCTTTGGTATTGCAGCTGCACAAGACAGAGGAGGGACAACAGGAGTATGCAGAGTTTCTCCACCTGCCGAAGAGGAGATATACGGAATTCTGTATGTTATATCTACTGCAGAAATTGTTATTTTGTTTTGTCATTCAATAATGAGGACACAAACATTTGTTTGGGTCTTTTTTCAATGAGATGGTAACTTCTATGCAGGGCTTTATTTTCAATTATCGATATAGTTATAATCATGTAAATTTTTAATTCTTCAATGGCTTTTGAGTTTATTTTGTTTCTAGGATTTCTTTGATTGGAAAGTTTTTGTTGAAGTTCCTTTATCGAATTATCTTTTTTAACAAGAGTTAGAATCGGTGATAAATGTTTAGTAATGCATGACTGCAAGTTTGTAGAGAATGAATTCTGGTAGTTAGTACAAACTTAGTGCAGCGCTCACGAGTTTCTCAAAATTAGATTGACTTTTAGTTATCTTCTTATGTAACTCGTGGAGGCATGTGAATGCACTGGATATGGCATATGAAATTTATCTCAAATAATGATTTTATTAATGTTGAGACTGTAAAATGTCACATATATTTGAACTTATTTTTTATTTGCTCTCTGTGTGGGGCAATTGTAGTCATCCTCGTTCTTTCTCTTCTCATCCATCACCACCCCCACCACCATCTCTCTCTCATCCATCACCACCACCACCACCACCACCTTTTCTTCCTTCCTCCATCTTAGCATCATCACCAGCTTTGCAAACATTACCATTCCCCTAACCACCACCACCACCACCACCTCCACCTCCATCACCAACACCATTTCAGCCACCATCTATGCCATCAGTTCAACTACCCCTGCTGCACCCACCTCATTCCTTATCCATTTTCAGACCAACCTACTTTGCTGTGGTTGCTGCAACACCACCGCAACAGGTTAATAACTATAACACCAGCATCAATGGCCAGACTCAAGAAAGGAGGACGAGAGGCAAAGTCTCGTTTCTTGTTGAATCCAAAACATTCACATTGGAAGAGATGAGCTCGTTATTGAAGTTCAATTGGAAAGTTGCTATGAAAAGCAAAGGCCGGTCGAGCTTCATCCTCCTGAACCCAAATGATCTAAAATTGATTGCTAATTGTTGCATGGAAGCTAGCAAGGCTGAGATGAATTCAAACTTAATCTGGAAAACTCGGCATTGTTAAGAAAATGATATTGGCATTTTAATGTGGATAATAACACTTTGTAGTTGTAATTTCCAGCAAATATGGATTGCATAATAATGGGTGGGATGTGGACCATCGGACTCAAGTATACATCACTAACCGGTGGAAAGCAATGTTAGCAGTTGCAACTGTACTCAAGTATTCCCTTGACTCTTTAATCTTGTCCATAATAGGGAGTTTAGAGTTTTAGAAATCCTCTCTTGGTCATCTACAGGCTTACTGCGGACCTTCAATTTCAGAAGGGATCCCAGACCAGCCGAGTTAGGGGAGCTCGCTAATATATTTGTACTTTTGAAAGATGTGTTTATTGATTCTCATATCTAGAATAGCCATGTCTGAATAACAGAACCAAGGGGCATATCCTCCACTCCTTCTCCCATTTTCCATATCCTGTGTGTGTGTGTGTGTTCAACTAGCTTTTGTAGTAGCCCGATTGTGGAAGTTCCATATCCCTTCTAGGATTAGAGCAATTCATCTGGACCTTCCTATTGTATAGAATTAACACATGCGACCTTATGTAAAGGAAAATGAGGACATGGGCCCTCTCTCCTTATGTTTGCATTACATTATGTGTAGGGCATGAAGAGTCGGTAGACCATCCGCTTCTTCATTGTTCCATGGCACAACAGATTTGGATGTTCTTCCTTTACTTGTTTGATACATTTTGGGTGATGCCTGTACTCTTTTGGGTCAGTGTTTAGGATTGGGGAAGAGGGGGAAAATGATGTACCAGGCAGTTTTTTATGCAGTTATATTTGGACAGAAAGGAACATAAGGATTTTTGATGATCGCATTGCCACTACCCGTTCCCTCATTGACTCGATTATAACGATGATGAGTTTGTGGATGGTGGTTCAGATAGAGTTCAAAGGTATTTCACTGCCGGAGATAGGGAGAAACCGGCATTCCATTGCCATGTCATCCTCTTGGGCAGAACAAAGGAATGGACTAACGGTGTCAGCTACCTATCTAGCTAACCTTCATAAGGAAATGCTGTTGCTGTATGGGTAGATCCCATTGTTGTTGTTGTTATAACTATAATTACAAAAATGTGTATAACTTGCTGCATGTGCACGACTTGCCATTTGTTTTGAACTATAACTTGCAAAGCTAGTAATTGTTACTCTATATAAAATAGTTTGTTCCTTTATCAAGTTAAGTATTATTTGGCATTTTTGTTGCGTTTGCATAAAGGTTCACTTGGAATTGATGGATTGGTTATCTAATATGATTATGCAGCTATTGTGCGCAAGGAGATTCAAGATGAAACTGACAGAGTAACAGGGAAATCCAAACAGATTTCACCAGTTCCAATTCATCTTAGTATCTACTCTCCAAATGGTGTGTATGTTTAACACTTTCTTAAGAAGAACTCACTTGAATGCTATCATATAGGATTTTTTTATTTTATTACCCTATATTGCAAGTTTCTGGAATGACATCGGCACTCTTTTTTTGCTACATGAGGTTCAATTGATAAGGATGAGGAGCTTAACTCTCAATATAATTCACAAAGTGGACAAATATAATGCTGCATTCATGAAATTTTTCGTTATCAAATTGCAAGGCTGAAAATCCATTCTAGTTGTCAAAACCGTGATTTGTCTTATCTGTATGCAATACATGCGGTTTTAATTATACGATCTCATTAAACAGACTTTTGCCATTAATGAACCTAGTCTTTGGTCATTGGTTTGTGAATGTGACATTAACTTTTTAGCTATTTTCTTTGCAATGATTTTCTCTTTGCAACGTTTGCAAAATGTGCAAGGGATATCTTATAGCCTCGAGTTTATCACTCTTAGAGTAAGAGGAAAATGAAGGGGTTGATTCTTTTGTTTGGAACT
This sequence comes from Pachysandra terminalis, assembly GCA_031762675.1. Taxonomy (NCBI): domain Eukaryota; kingdom Viridiplantae; phylum Streptophyta; class Magnoliopsida; order Buxales; family Buxaceae; genus Pachysandra; species Pachysandra terminalis. The sequence goes on along the minus strand of JAUPMG010255901.1, from coordinate 280 downwards.
TCTCTCTCACTCTCTCCTTCTCTACCTTCTAGTTTCTTTTTAGAATGTGAAGAATGATTTATGCTAAAAGATAGAGGGGAGGATAGTTATAGATTGCTTCTAGTTTCTCATTCATGAAATTTTTCTTTATCAAATTGCAAGGCTGAAAATCCATTCTAGTTGTCAAAACCGTGATTTGTCTTATCTGTATGCAAGACATGCGCTTTTAATTATACGATCTCATTAAACAGACTTTTGCCATTAATGAACCTAGTCTTTGGTCATTGGTTTGTGAATGTGA
>JAUPMG010255894.1:0-21232 GCA_031762675.1 Pachysandra terminalis | reverse complement strand
CCCACCCGTTTAAGTCAACTATTATAATCTTATCCATATCACTACAATTAAATTACACATTTAATTAACATCTCATATACAGACACATTGTTGATTTTGTATTATTATCTAGGACTAAACAATAATATTAGTTTCTTATTTATCATATCAAAAATACACAAAACGATGGGTCATAATGCATAATCATCACCAATGCAATAAAATTTTAATACTACTTTTAATCCCTAATATGCTAAACCTATTTAGGAAATTAATTAGTCTTAACTAGGATTTTACTCACATGATAAAGTCATATAAGCATGCAAAATAACTTCATTAAATCATGCCAAATTATTACTCTAACATGTCATACAAAAAAGGATACAAATTTAATTGAAATTAAAACAAATAATTTTCATTTTCTAGGTCCTTCGGTTAAACGAGGAGGGCTTCAGTTGGTTTATACACCAAGCGAGGCTTCTTCGGGTTGAATTACAATAATTCAGTCTTTTCTGTTTACTCATTCCTCGATTTAACGAGGGGTTCCTTTGGTTAATCGAGGAGGGTTTCGGTTTGTCTTTCCACCGACAGAGGTCACTTCGGTTATAATTACAGTACCCTCATGTGTTCTCTGTTTTGGGTCGTTCGATTAGCTGAAAAATCTCTTTGGTTAACCGAAACCCCTTCGACCGATTGAGAATCCCCTTCGAGCGATCAAAGGCTAGCTCCGTTATTCTTCAGTTGGCCTTTAATCTGCCAAACGATTGCTTCGGTTAACCGAGGAGACCAGGACGGCTAACCAAAAAAACGATTTTTGGGTTTTATAAATCTGATTGTAATCCCATTTAAACATACTCTTAGTCTCTTCGAACCATCACTGTTTAGGTGTTAAAACACAATAATAAGCACCTCAAAACAATGATGATCTCAATGTATAGTTTCACAAATGATCCTCTCGTGATCATCAATGCAACTATTCATTGTATGTGTTGTTTTTTGGAAAACAACAATAAAGGTTGTAAATACACCGAATCATGTACCTCGATGCCCACGAACTCGGATCTGCAGTGGAAGATTTCTATCTAACCAGAAAACGTCCCATGTCAGTATATGTGATTACTAGAGCCACACATAGTAGTGTTCACATTCAAACAACTATATCTCAAAGTATGCGGATCAAAAGCAAACCAAATCTTTAATGGAGAGAGAGAGAGAGAGAGAGAGAGAGAGAGAGAGATTTTAGGGTTAGAATCCAACGTATGGAGCTTTGAGAAAATAAAGGAGTCTTCTATCTATAGAAGAATGAGCTTAATTCTAACTAAAACTCGATCTCCTAACTAATAAGATAGAGTCAAACTCACTAGACCGATGGCCTAATATAGACATCACTCAAGTCGGCCAAACCTAATAGGCCAACCGGATCGATACAACTCAAATATCCAACACAAAATTCGCCTCCCAACAGGTTTCTAACTGGAGTCTCGTGGGCCTGTCTAATAAATTCGGCATAAAGAGACAAGTGGCATGAACAGAAAACAATAACCATATGTTCTCGTCACCATTGCCTTGTAAGATGATATTGAAACAAATTTTGTGTATGAGAATAAAATAGTGTAAGCTTTCGGGCCAAGCAGTTTATGGCACGTAATTCCATCGTCTTTACAATCACAAAGCTGCAATGCCAAAGAGACATTTTCTTTCTTTTAACCTCTAAAGCTTTTTGACAACCAAAAACACTAATACGGTCTCTCTCCTTTGTTCACATGGGCCAAGCGTATCGATGAGTTATTTATGGGGTATTCTCTTTATGTGGCGCTCCCTTAGTAGTGCTGTAAGGATGGCTGGAGCTATCCGGGTGTAGAGGATTTTCAAATGTCATATTTTATTTTTAATGTTGCTTTTATAAATTAAGTGCTTTACTTTAACAGAAAGAAGGAGATGAGGCCTTATCGTCATCCCGCTGTATAGGATTTCCAACCCTTTTTAGCTGATAATGCCGTATTTTACTTTTAATGTTGCTTTTATGAAAGTGCTTTTTCTTTAAGAGAAAGAAGGAGATGAGGGCTTGCCGCCATTTGGGTCTATACAAAGTTTCCTCATTGAAACTGGAGAGCTTGCTTGATAGTGAAACAATCTAAAAGGAATCCAATTAATTTTTACTTTAATACGCATTTCATGGTTCTCTAAGGCTTCGAACCTTGGATTTTAAAAGAAAAGAAAAGAAAAATAAAGTAAGAAAGAAAAAAGAAAAAGAAAAGAAAAGTAAAAAAAGATGAAACATATAAAGAAAAGAAAATCAAATTCAAGCGATTGATTTCTGACAATTTTTCTGTGAGTTCTCATATATTCCGGCAAAGTTGATTAACCGCCAAACAACATATGTTGTAAATAAGGTTGAAATATTGGAGAGTGTTTTCTACTTTTCTTTTATTTCTTTCAAAATCTTTATCTTCTTGGGGAGAAGGTTTTGATCTCACAAGAGAAAATATTTCTTTACCAAATCTCTATCTTCCAATTCTTTTCTTCTAACTAAGAAGAGAAAGTGCTTTCTCCAACATTTCTTTTCTTTTCTGTCAAAACCCAAAGTTTAAAGCACAACCTAAGCATATACAAATACCAAGTAACCGTCATGCGGGTGGAGAAAAGGGAGGAGTCCATTACAGTGTGCAACTTTTTTTTCTTTCTTTCTTCATTCAAGCGCTCCTTTTCTAGCATTGCAGACTGCTTTGCCTTCCAATTATTTGGTTTAATTTATTTGTCTTTTTAGACCAGTACTACCGGAGAGAGGTGAGCTTGTTGACTGACTATGAAATGAAGTTGGAAAGAACGACACATACACATGGAGCTAGCTTTTGTATCATCTCCATTACCAAATAGCACTGTGATCATCAATCCTCCTCCTTGTACATCATTTGGATGCTGCTGTGTCACGAGGATCAGTATTTCGTAGGGGTGCAACTCGGTTTGGTTTGGTCCGGGTTGACCTTAATCCAAAACCAAACCGAGGTGTATACATATCAAGAATCGAATTGAGAATCAAAAATCCTAACCCGAAAATCGAATCGAAGTTAGCTTAGGAACCCTAAACCGAAATCAAACCGAACCAAAATTTAGTAATTTTTGTTCGTTCTCGTTCGGGTTAGTTCGGTTTAGTACAAATTAATGATTTAGACTAATTGATAAGGGTAATATAGAAAAAGAAATTATGTAGCTTAATAGCAACCTTAGTCAACAAATTATAATAAAATAATTAACATCTATTATACCGGATTTTGATTTGGTTCGGTTTAGAAGAATGTATATATATATATATATATTGGGTTTCGGTTCGGTTCGGTTTAACCATACTATAAATCTAAAACCAAACTATTTTGATTCGATTTCGTATTTTCAGAACCAAAACCAAACCAAACCTTTAGAAACCGAACTCAAACCGATCTGAAATCAGTTTGGGTCTGTTCGGTTTTGGTTTTAACCAACCCAAGTTGCACCCGCACCATAGTAATTCGCGGTTTTGATTGATCTGATTGAACTAGCCCGGGCATGCGTGTACACATTGAAACCAAATTTTGAGACACAAAATTAAAGGTGTTAAGATTGGATAAACACAAGCTAAAAGAAATTACATGAAGTGCAATTGCCTGTACTGGCGATAACCCCAATAGTAATCAAAAGGGTTACCCTTAAAATTTGATGTGATTTGTAATCGCACTACGCACATAGTACTATTTATAAATGAAGTAGATTACTTGTAGGGTGTATGGATGGAATGATAGGGGTTCTAACTTCCGACTACTTTATGTAAAAAAGACAAAAACATACGAAAGTAATAGAGTTGGAAACATTCCCCATAAAACCTTATGGCATATGGAGGATGATTTTTCAAGCAGAAAGAGATTAGAGATGAATTTAGAGCTTTTTGAGATGAATAAGTTAAAGTTGGGATCAGCAGAGATCACTCCATATTCAAACACCATTGAAAACGTAAGTTCTCAACAGGATCCTACGAATTTTAGGAATGCATGTGAACAGTGGGAATGGATTACCACCTAAGGGGAGTGTCTCAAATGACAGATTTCAACAATCTCATGTGTAGGAGTACTCGTGGATATATTCCTCGTTGTTTTATGATTGAGCGTGAGTCGTCATGACTGTCATGCTCGATGATGATGAGTCTGGTTTATATCAGGAGACGTTATCATCACCTGCTTCGCAGAAGTGAATGACTGTAATGCAAGATGAAATGACTTCAATGGAGAAGAACCAAGTCTGGGAACTTGTTGATCTTCCTCCTATATGCAAGATCATTGAAAACAAGTGGGTGCTAAAGGTCAAGCGCAAAACAGATGGAAGTGTAAAGAGATACAAAGTCTGTCTCATGGTAATAGATTACACTGAGATAGAGGGTGTAGACTACGAAGAGACACTCTCACTAATAGTGAGATTTGCCTCATTATAGCTATTGTCGCACACCTTAATTTGGAACTCTACCGGATAGATGTCAAAATTATGTTTCTCAGTGGAGAACTGGATGAGAAAATTTATATGGATCAACCAGAGAGTTTTGTGGCAAAGGGGCATGAGCGTAAAGTTTGTAGACTCAAACGCTCGGCCTGAAACAATCATCCTGGCAGTGGTATCTTCGATTCCATCAAGCCATTATAGAGTTTGGCTTCACGATGATCGAGGAAGATCAATTTGTGTATGTTAGACATCATGGTAGGAGCTTTCTCATATTGTCATTGTACGTTAACAACATATTGATAACAGGGAATGACAATGGGATGATTGTTGCAACTAAAAAGTGATTTTCCTTCAGTTTTGAGATGAAGGATATGGGTGAGGTTAAGATTCATAGGAATCGTAATGTGTTTCTTTGTTTGTCCTAGGAGACTTACATAAGGAAGGTACTTGAGCATTTCAGAATGTATAATGTCAAACCCATTGACACTCATGTTGAGAATGATGCTTCATTACATCTTGGCCTTTGTCCAAAGACATGGGAAGAGAAGCAACATATGACTCGTGTTCCCTACGCTAATGCTATAGGTAGTCTGATGTACGTTATAATAGGTACTTGACTTGATATTTGTTTCGTGATTGGTTAGTCAGCCGTTACCAGAGTAAGGCAAGGCAAACTCATTGTAGGGTAGTGGAACATATTCTTGGATACCTACGTGGGACAACATATTACATGATTTGCTTCTAGTGAGTAGACTTACAGCTACGAGGCTACTGCGATTGGATAGGTGATCTAGAGTCGAGAGTCGACACCAGGATATACATTCTTGCTAGGTGGCAGGGCCATCTCTTGGAGTATTTGCATTTTGTTGTCCACTATGAAGTCAAAATACATAGCTTGTTGTGAAGTCGTCTAGGAGGCTATATGATTGAGGCGATTCTTACAGAACCTTTTGAGTTTTCAAAGCTAATGTATGGTTGATCACCATCTATATGATAGCATGTTATCATTGGGCTGAAATCAATTTAAATAAGTTTATTTTTCGAATGTAGGATCCTCTAAAATCAATACAATTTGGCAATTCGAATCCCATCTGTTATGCATTTGATTCTAAAGTTAAAGATGAGCACGACTTATAAATTTGAACTCGATCTGGAGATGGTAAGTGAATTTTGTATTTCAAGTACAATGCCTTTTATGGAAGTTTTAATATGATTTGATTCGTTGCGTGTGTTCCATTACAGTTTATTTGGTGTTTTTGAGACAACAATTACAAGATATAGGAATGAAGCTTGTTGGATCCCAGCAAATGTTAGCTGATTCCATGATTAAACCTATAACTAGACAAGCTTTTAAGGTCCATGTCAAAGGGATGTGATATAGACATCTTATATTACATTATATTTTACACGTGAGAATTTAATAGAGTTTATCTTTTTATGAAGCATGAGATTGTGTATTACATGCACAATTTACACACACATTACCTCCATATTATGATGATATGGATATGATATATCATCAGGCTAGCGGTTTGCTTTTCATACAACGACCAGTCTTAGCACGTGCATTACGAGTAGGGTGAGACATTAAGAATACTTGCATCGGGGGCATTTAGAGGACTCTATGAGTTATATGTTGTCCTGGGAGAACTATGATGAGATTTCTTAGGGAATCGAATTTTACTTGATGTGAGACCTTAAACAAGGTCCTTGAGAGTTGTTACTTAGATTAAGGAGCTCTGATTAGGCACAAAGATTGCAACTAGACTAAAATCCATACATTATTGGAGGTTGAAATACTCTTGGTTAAGCCCAAAGCCCTACCGTAGCATGTGTTGCATATCACATGTGCTAGTAGCGACTTTACCTTTGAGATCTAATGAATGAATCCCTATTTCCTTGTTGTGTGAGATTAGAATAATCATAAAGTTGATCAACTTATACTCCTATCTACCTTTGATCATGCCGTGAAGTTTGATCTGATGAAAACTACTCTAACTTACTTTCCTATGGCCATGCATCATACGGTCTAAAGGGGGTTTTTCTGGGAAAGCAGTCAGGTCGAAGCTAAATGGCTTGAGGCTTAGGGATCAATACTATTGGGAATTACATTTAAAGAGATACGATTCATAAAGATATGTGCTCATATTTTTAAATTATTATTTTAATGTCTTACATATCTTGCTTATATGGATCTGATATATATGTATATTTTATGCATTGTTTTAAATGAACACATTAATATGAATCTAATGGTTGAGTATAAAGATCTGAGCTTGTGCTCATGAGGGGTTAGAAATATCCAATCGATGTGGCCAAATGAGTCTAGGCATAGACAAAACTTTTGAGAGTGTATCTTCATGTCAGTTTTTATGAAGTTGTTCTCCCGTTACTTTGTACACATCGGTTACATGCTCAACGACCTATATGATTAACATCAATGAAACGAAGATATGATATAAATGAGAGAGATGCACACTTCATGCCTGGTTGGCCCGCCTAGTTGGGCCGACTTGGGTCCCCAATTAATAGGACGTCCATGTCTATAAGTGTGGAGACTCTCTCCTATTAGTTAGGAGATTGAGTCTCATTAACCTAGAGAATCTCTCCTCTCTTCATCTCTTCTTCCTCATTTTGATATCTGGATTGCTGTTAGATTCTCATACAGAGATTTGGCCGTTTTTTAGTGTGGAATATTGTGTGTGTGGTTCTAGCAATCATATATTCCAACGTGTTTTTTCGGTTCGATAGAAATCTTCCACTGTAAATTCAGGTTCATGTGCATCGAGGTACGTGATCCGGTTCGTCTACAACCTTCATCTCCCATGCAATAAGTACATCAATAGTTTACACGCAATCAACGCACAAAAGCAATTTCCAGAAGGAGTCTCATACTGATTCACTTGATCATAAATAACCTTTCACTCTAGTGGGTTGCCTTAAGATTCAAAAGATCATGAAACAATGCCACGTATAACATGCATGAACATTTACTAGAAGCAACGTAGCCATTCTTAACTCCTCAATTCCTAAGAAAGTAAATTCCCCCTTATATATATATATATAATTGAGGTTTTTTCATCATACAATAATCTCTCTAGGAATTAGTGCAATATCCTTTAAGAAAAGGAGTCCCTCGAAGTCCACAACATACATGCTTCAAGCCATTGTTCTCTTTTAAGAAAGAAAACTCTTTTTGGTATATTAGTCTATTTTCCTCCGAGGGAAACCTGAGCAACTGTTACATCTTACAAGGGGCTAGTATAGTCGAGTTACTCGAACAGAGAGATCTAAGACCTCCCAGGTAATCCATTTCCATGGTCATAATCCTTGCAAGGAAAAACTGTCATAAAACCCCTCAAGGTTCTAGATCAAACAACCAACTTGAATGATCTTGAATTGAACTCAAAGAAATAAGACATAAATATATTTTCTTTGAATTTCCAAATAAATGCATAATGCGTCCAAATAAATGCATAATGCGTCCAATAGAGTCTACTTGAAGTGATTCTTCAAATTTCCCTTCAGAATAAAGTGCATATTGCGTCCCACATAGTCTATCTATGTAAAGTAATGCTATCAGATATGTTGTATACATTCCTTGGAGAACTCCTCTCGCTGTCTATCTACTTCTTGGTTCTTATCTTCACATGTTTTGGATATTACTCTGGTGATTGCACCAGTAGTAACCGGCTACTACTGCAACTGAAGGAGAAACAAGTGGGTGTGTTGTATTAGAGAGAAAGTGAGAGATGGGAGTTCCGTCTTTCTATCTATGGTTGGTAAAAAAGTATCCAAACACTGTTATGAATGCAATCGAAGAAAGTGGTATCGATTGCAGCCTTCCAAACCCAAATGGGATGGAGTTTGATAATCTTTATCTTGATATGAACGGGATAATCCATCCCTGTTTTCATCCCGAGGACAGTGTTAGTGTTCATCATCCATCTTCTGTATCTTAAATCCCTTCTTTATCGTTTACTTTTTTGTTCTGTTTATTTACAGCTGAAGGCTATTTCTCCATTTAGTTGGTTACTAATGTAGGAGGTATTTTCGTTCTCTTCTGTTTTTGATTTGTTTTGGATGTGTTCAGCTATTTCCTCCCACCACCTTTGTAGAGGTTTACAAGAATATCTTCGATTATGTTGATCGTCTTTTCCGAATTGTTCGCCCAAGGAAACTATTGTATATGGCCATCGGTAACTTCTTCTTCTTTGTGTTCTTCTTTTTCTTTGTGCTCTTCTTTGTATTGGTACTAATTGTAATCTGTACAAGATGATTCCGGTCTAAATCTCTATAAGCATATCAGGACCAAATTACCTCCTCCGGATTTGGGTTATGATATTGACCGGAATTTGAGGTCAGGTCGAACTATCCTTCATGCAGGGGCGGAGCTAAAAACAATTTCTTGCGGGGCCAGAGTATATTTATATGTAACCAAAAAAAAAAAATAAGGAAGTAAGAAGAAGATAGTTTAAATGAAGGAAGAAAATTGTTAACAATTTTAGATAATTATTTATCATACAATAAAATTTATCAAATTATAAAATTAAATAAAATTTAAAATTAATAACTAACGATATGCACTTATGCACTATTAATGTTTTTTTTGTTTGAGAAAAAACTCTTAATTTAATATGATGGTGGAAAGAAAATGAGAATAAAATAGAAAAAACAACGAAAGATGAAGATAAATAGTTAAGTAAAAAATAAAAAAGAATTATAAACAAAGTATACGAGACTATTAAAATATTACGGTTTAAAAAAGAGAAATCATGTATCTTAATTAATTGATACTTGGTTTTTTTTTTTTTTTTTTTTTACAAAGTAAACTACATGAAAGTATTAAAATATTATGGTTTATGAAAGAGAAACCATGTATCTTAATAAATTGACACTTGATTAATTAATTTTATGTTTTTTCCTTATCTCTTGAAAGCCTTATCCTTCACATGTATGAGAGGGAGTTGGACATACCTTATATTCACCCAATACAATTATTTTATTTTTAATAAATTAAAATTTTATTAAAACAAATTAGCAAAGTTAAAAATCTTTCATACTTGCCTAGTTTTTATAAGAAGAAAGATTAAAAAAAAAAAAAAAAAAGGCAAAAACAACTTTGATATTTTGACTAATGTATTAGAAGTCCTCTATTTTAGTAACTAAGTGATTAATTAAAATAAATAATAAAAATTAAATTTAAATTTGGGATCTATATTCATCTTATTTACCAATTTGAGACCCTAAAGAGTTGTAAGTAATATTTTAAAGTAAAAATTGTTAGAGGATCACATACTACATACAAGTTATTTCTAAAATATTTGTGGGGATTATATGTAATATTTTTAAAATAAAAAGCTGTTGGATGGTTAAAGGCCATTTACATAATATAAACTCAAGTTATTTGAAAAATTTTAGAGGGGCCAAAATTTAATATTTGTGAAATAAAAAACTGTAAGAAGGTCATTAATAGATATTCTAGACTTTAACTAAAAAATTTTGGGGGGCCAAATGTAATATTTCTGAAAATAAAAAACTGTAAGAGTGGACACTAGTGGATAATTTAGGCTTAAACTAAAAAGCTTTTGGGGGGAAATAGCCACCCCCGCCTCCCCTGTCTCCGCCACTGGCTCCATGCATGCATGGTTGTGGCAAAGACGTTCTAATTGGATTCATCTTTTTTTTTTTCTTGGTGAGTTCATGCAATTAAACAATTTGTTTTTCCTTCAATTTTCTTGTAGATGGGGTAGCTCCTAGAGCAAAAATGAATCAGCAACGATCCAGACGCTTTCGAACGGCCCAAGACAACGAAATCGCAGTTTGGTTTCTTAGTTTCTATACTTCACATAGTTTTGATTTCAATCCTTTAGTTAATGTATGTCCTTAATACTGTACTAATGGTAATTCTATCTAGGAAGCTGAGGAAGATCGGTTGAGAAGAGAGTTTGAAATGGAAGGCAAAGAAGTTCTTCCCAAACTGGAATCTGAACTTTCAGATTCTAATATTATAACACCAGGCACTGAATTTATGTATGCATTGTCAAAAGTCCTGCAAAATTATATCTGTCGTCGCCTAAGCAGTGATCAGGGATGGAAGGATATCAAGGTTTGATTCTTAAGTAACTTGTAAAATTGTGTTTATGATCAGCAATACATATTTGAATGTAGAGAATTGTCTTCAGCTGTCACTTGTTTTCATAATTATATATGGAAGTGTTTTTTTTTTCCAAGTTGGATTCAGTTATAGTTAATTCCACTACAGTAATAAGTACTTCTATGTATTTGAAGGTTATTCTCTCCGATGCTAATGTTCCTGGTGAAGGGGAACACAAGATTATGTCTTTTATCCGCCTGCAACGTAATCTTCCCGGTTATGATCCAAATACTCGCCATTGCTTGTATGGTCTGGTATGAATTGTTTCTTGATTTATCAGTTCAAAATTTTTGTAAAGATAACCATTCTAGGTTTTGAAAGATTATATTATTATTACTTAATTGGAAGTTTATATCTATCGGCCTGCAGGATGCGGACCTCATAATGCTAGCATTGGCTACCCACGAGGTACATTTTTCCATACTGAGAGAGGTGGGTATAGATCAACCATTCCTTATTTTATCCTCTTTTTTTTTTTTTTTTTTTTTTTTGATTTTTCAATTCTGCATTTTCATGTAGCATGTCAACTTCCAAATTTTGGTTAAAGAATTATGGATTAGATATTGTACATGATAGAACTTTGCAGATACACCTTATGCTTCTTCTTTGACAATTTTGGATTATGTGTTCTCAATTTGTTTCCCTTGTTTCCTATAGGACGTGATCAGGCAAGAGAAGCAACCAATCTGTACACCAGCATTGGAGAGCACAGTAAGTAGACAAGAGTTTGGTTTTGTGAAGTCAAGAGCGTGGTTTGATAAGGTTCAAAAGATCAATGAAGCTGCGTCATTGGCCAAAAAACCTTATCAGGTATGGTAATCTCAAGCACACGGTATTGTTCGTATGATTCCATTGATTCCAATTTCCTTTTTTGTTGTTTAATTTGCAGTTCTTCAGTGTCTGGATATTGAGACAATATTTGGAGCTTGACTTAAGAATTGTTGATCCTCCTTTTGAAATCGATTTCGAGAGAATCATTGACGATTTCATCTTCATTTGCTTCTTCTCCGGAAATGACTTTTTGCCGCATATGCCTACTTTAGAAATTCATGAGGTTTCTCCTTAACATTGTATATACTTTGTTTATGGTTGTCCAGTTGGAAAATAATAGGATGAAACAATAATAGATGAGTGAAATTTGAGTGTTATTGAATTTCTGTAATGGCCTATTTCATTTTTTATTTTTTTTTTATAGGGAGCAATTGATTTGCTGATGACAGTGTACAAGGAAGAATTCAAGAGACTAGGAGGCTACCTTGTCGATATGCAACGTGTAATAAAATAAATTCATTCCTTTGTTTTCAGAAAGCAGTACTGTAATGGTAGGCTTAAGCCCTTTACTAAGGCTATGTTCTTTAACAGGCGAAGGATAGTAAAGCGGCCTACATAAAATTGAAGAGAGTTGAGAAGTTTATTCTTGCTGTTGGTACATATGAGGATAGAATTTTCAAGAAAAGATCAGAATTGCAAGAACGCAAGATTAAAAGGGTAATGCGTGAATGCTTAGATGCTGATGGCGCCAAAGAGTGGGAAATAGTGGTGAGTTCCAAATAGATTCTGGTACTATTGCAACTGATAGTGTTTCTCTTATGCAGCATTCTTGAACTAACCTTGAATTTTATTCTTATCAAACAGAAAAACTCGGATCAAGATGGATTGGGGTTGAACACAGGGAGTGGGTTTTGTAAACTGTCCAATGCTTTAGCTTCTACTTTGAGTATTTCAGATACTGGTTTGACAGAGATCCATTCATCTTCAAGTGGGATAGACAGTAGCAAGGGGAGCTCTGATGTAGGGATTTCTTTCTCATCAATAGCACTGTTGCATTGATCACTTTTCTATCCTCCCAAGGAATAATATTCTTATTGTTCAAAGTAAATTGTTCATATTGTAGTCTTCTTATTTCAAAGGATGGTTTATAAAGTCTATTTGATAGATGACTTGATCCTTACTAAAATTTCATAAAAATGAAGCATTTGAATGAGAAATGTGATTTAGTTTGGGAGAAAATGAAGGATCCCCCTGCATAATCTGCTGCTCATCCATGAGATTGCCAACCAGTTATACTATTTCGATTGGAACAATTTATATCTACCTCATAATCTGTGCTCATAGGGTTTTTCTACAGTTCAAGTGCTTCTTATTTTGTTAGTTATTTCTAATTCTCTATCCTTTATTGTAGGTTTTGAGAAATACAAAAGAGTTGAGAAAGAAGCTAAAAGATGTTCTTCGCGAGAAATCAGACCTGTTTAAACAGGGTAGCTTAGAGAGGGATAAGGTTTGTGTTTTAGTTATCTGTTTTTTTTTTTTTTCGGTGAAAAATTATATTGTTCCTAGAACTTCATCTTGTGTCTCTTTGTGATGTTGTATAGATAAAGCTGGGCACAGTAGGATGGAAGGAGAGATTTTACAAGGAGAAGTTTTCTGCGGAAGGCCCAAAGGATATTGAAAGCATAAGAAAAGAAATTGTATGTTTATGTACTTTGCAGTATGGATTGCTTAATTCATGACTCCTGTCTCTCAATCTTTTTGAATTAAGTTTCATTATCGATGTCTTGAATTTATTACCGTGCATATTGTGTATGAGGTGCATCATCAATGTCAAGGTTTTTCTCATTTGGATGGTTGTTTGTTTTCATTTCTTTTATTTTTCCTAGACGTAAACGATGCAAACTCTAATTGGTTGATTTATTTTTATTATTTTTGAGAGTTTGTATTGAATTTTTCAATTTTTTTCATTTGAATTTTCAGAAGATTAACCATCAACCATGGCACGATGCCATTTCATGTGGGACATTTAGGTTTGACTACTTGATTGTCCTGTTTTTCCCATATAGGTAACAAGATATACTGAAGGTTTATGCTGGGTTCTGCAATACTACTTCTCAGGAGTTCCTTCCTGGACTTGGCAAGTTATTTCTTCCTTTGTGTAGTTGATATGATTCTTGGTGGTATCTTTTTTTTTGTTGGTTTGTGCCATGCTCCCATATAAACTTATAATAGCAATGCATCAGGTTTTATCCATATCATTATGGTCCGTTTGCGTCTGATTTAAAAGGGCTTACTCAGGTACACATAAGATTTGTAAGAGGTTTTCCATTTAAACCCCTTGATCAACTCATGGGTGTCCTGCCCCGACGAAGGTTAGCCTTTTCTCATATTTTTGGTTTTGTTTCCATAACCCTTTGCAATGATCCATAAAAACCACACACATCAAAATGTCCTGTTGCAGCGGCCATGCACTTCCCAAAGCTTACTGGGAACTTATGACCTCTGAGGAATCCAACATAGCCGACTTTTATCCCACAGGTAGTTTATTTGTAGAATTTTTTTCCCAACCTTTAGGTAATAACAATGAACTTGTTCTTTGTTTGATGATCAGATTTTGAAGTTGACACATATGGTAAACGTTTTGCGTGGCAGGTTTGCCTATTTTCTTTTAATTATCTTACACAAACGTTTTTTTTTTTTCCGATTTGGAGAACTCATTGTATATCTTTGTGAATTTGGCTTGCGAAAAGGGCATTGCCAAGCTTAATTTCATTGTGGAGGAGCGCCTTTTACAAGAAACAAAAAAATTAGAGAAGGATTTAAGGGTATGTCAACATAATTCTTTAGACAGGCTATACATCTTTTATAAGAAATTAGAGAAGGAATTAAGACTATTGAATGAAACTGCGCTAGTACAAGGTATTCACAATATTTTCTACATCCGTTAATGGTTTTGTAGGAAGATGAAATGAGACGGAATTCCGAGACTAAAGACAAGCTGTTTGTGAGGAAATCAAATACCTTGGCATCTAAAGTCTTGGCAGTATATAGTAAGCAGAGTTCTGCAAAAGAGAAGATCAAGGAACCTATTGATACAGATGCAAGGTAAGTGAATAGCTGAGACTTTATAGTGACTTCATTAGAAAAGCAAGCCAGATTTCCCTAATCATTTATTCATCTTACAGTGGTGGAATGAATGGTTTCATTCAAATCTGTGATGGGGACTTGGATGTGATCAACTCCATTTGTCATGTGAATGACCCGGTTAACATTCAAGAAGACGATGTCATGTAAGATGGGAAAAGTATTTACGGATGTTTCTTTTTTCGTATTTTTATTTATTTGTTCTCATGTCACATTAATCTATTTTTATGCAGAGCTGCACTTTATGAATTACCTGATACCCATCTGCATGTTCCTCGTCCACCTGAAGGAGTTCAGTTCCCAGACAAGGTTCATGAATTTTCAACTTTTGTCTTGTTTGTTGAAATTTAATTTGATGAATCTTTTTCTTTTATTTTACTGAATAACACAGCTACTAATAAAAAGCAAATAATCACCCGATTGCTTGGCAGAACATGCTTTTTTGTATGAGAATGTTGTATTGAATGTCTCTAGTCCAGATGCCTTAATAGTTTCCATTCTAATCACATGGACATAAGGCCGATCTCTGCGAGAAATGCTCAGCTAGCTCAGTATATTGAGAATTAACAACAAAACATATCTTGAGATCTTGCATGCCCACAATGATGCACATCCCTCCACTAAGTAGTCCGATTTTGTAAATCAAATCATAAACCTTTATTTTGATTCATTTTGTAAAATTTGATTAGAACATCGTCATAAAGATTTTGCAAGAGGCTTCTTTCTACCATATCTGCTCTTTGAAAGGCTTTTTATATGCAAGTAAGCTAAATGAGGAGCTCAAACCACCATGTTTCACTAAAGGAAACACATCAAGATGAAATGTATTATGAGCAAAATCTAAAGGAGTAAAAAATCTGCCTTCGAAAGGGTTTTTATATGCAAGAAAGCCAAATGAGGAGCTCATATCAATGTGTTTTACTTAGGAAACACATCAAGCTGAAATGTATTATGAGAAAAATCTAAAGGACTAAAATTTGTTCAGTAGATGGAGTGAGTAAAAGAAATTTGAAATCTTTTTCATTAAACTTTTATAACAGTGCATGCTAGCTACTTATTCTCATACTTTGCAAATAATTTTCAGACAATTACTGATGAAGACATTGTGAATAATCCACTTTGGCATGAATGTGAGGGCCATCAACTGCCTCGATCCAACTAGTGCGTGCATTATAACTCCATTTTTCGAATATCTATATTTCTTATTTTATGATAAATTTCAGAACTTGGTTATTATTTTCCATCTCTAACAAAAAGATGTATATGAACAGCTCGCAGATACATGAAAGATCTAGAAAAGAATTTAATGGGGCGAAATATTCATCTGCAAACTCATCTTCACCAACTGAAACATGGAAAGTAGCTGGTTCGGGATGGGGAGTAGGTAGGGGAAAAGGGTTCCATGAAACTTCGACGAAGGAGACATGGAGAGATGCTGGTTCGGCATGGGGTGCTGGTAGAGGAAAGGGGTACCTTGAGCATTCTGAAAGAATGACAGCCAACAATGGAATCAACTCCATATCATCCAGTTCAGCTTTAGGCCGAGGAGAGTCGAAAGGTCCAGGTGCAACCAGAGGAGATTGGAAGGTAGTGGGTTCCAGTTCAGGTGATTGGAGGGCTAATAGACCAATGGAAGTATCAAAGCCCAACCAGCATTTCAAATCTAATGAAACAGCTCAGGTGGGGAATAGCAGCTCTTGGCGATCGAGAAATGATACAATTGATAGCCAGAACTCTGCTTGGAACAGTCGTTCACAAACTGCCTATGGACAAGGAAGGAGTACTTTTGTTCCAAGATGGACCCCAGTGGCGAAAGGAACTTCATTAACTGAAAGAAACGACCGTTGTAGTTACGATGGTTGAACTTCTTATACCTTATGGCTCATGGAAACAGTATACAGTGTCTGCTTTTTGTTCTTATTTACATGTAACTACCTGCAATGACATTGTTACTTTTGTTGTGCATATTTTTTTTTTTACCGTTCTTATGAACTTCTCTATTTTCCCTTCCAGTTCTTGATGCTAGTTTCATATGCTTTGTTATACAATGTGCAAGTGTAAACATTGAATGGACTTTTGCAACACTCCTTGGTATGAGTAAATTAGTAATCGTGGTTACCAGATTCAGGCATTTTAATTAAATGTCGCCCTTTGAATCCTAAGCTTTGAATTAGTAAAAACTTTAACTAGAATATGAGACCTAATCGATGAACATATTTGACGACTGTGGTCCGATTTCACAGATGAGATTCCCTAACTGAAGTTGGGAAACAAATTAAAGCTTTGGCAAGGTAGACTGATCAAACCCCATCTCCTTGTCTTTTGGTTAAATTGAGTACATTGTGACCAGTCTACCTAAACTTCTCTTGCTATTAAGAATGTTGTCAACCTTGTGGCCCATAACTCACACCCCGACCTTGTGGTTGTACCTTGAGAAATTCCAAAATTAAAGCAAGGATCTCAAACTGAATCAAATGAGCTTTGGGCTAATTAATGAGTCTGAACTTTGTATTGGTGATCCTCAAATTGGTAGATAAGCAAGATTAATTAAGATAACGAAAGAGATTAGTGGTAGCAACTGCAATGAAAGTGACAATCTACTAACCTGGGTGGTGGAAGGTTCGAAAACCTGTTTTGCATTGGCCTAAACCATGTTTTGGCCATTCCAATGCAAGGTTTCCTGTTTGCACAGGGTGACTTATGAATGGAATCCAGGAAGAAGGGGAGCAGAAAGGCTTTAGGAGTGTTCAGAGAGAGCACAAAAGCTTTTGAAGGTCTCTTTTACTCGGAAGTTCAGAATGCTCTGAAGTCCTATGAAAGGTCAAGAGTCTTATGAAAGGCAAGCGTCTGATCCCTTGTCCAACGGGAGTGCAGGCTTTTATAGCCGAAACCCTCAGACAAAGCAATGTCTGAGTGAAAAGTGTCACCCCTCGAGAGCCGCATGCAACATGCAAACTCCAAGTGTTGTTCTTTGGACAACATGCGAGCCATGCATGGGAACCATCCACTCATTAAATGATACATAAACTCAGCCGCCTATTGGATGATGATGTAGGGTGGTTGCGTCTCATTACCTGAATTGCACGTCGACTCGATGTAAGGGACACTTGTCATAGCCATTGGAAACGTACATGTAACCTTTGCAGTGTTCAATCCCTTAATGTGATGCTACCCACGTAGGCTTAATGAGACTTTCTCTTTGGCCCTCAATTCCTAAATGTTTCTCGATATTCCCCCATTCCTTTGATTAAATAGAACATGTGAATCCGAGAAGCTCGAGGTGCCGATCCTGAGTTGGAATCATGTGAACATGTTAAGTTAGTTAGGGGTGATTCCCAAGAAATGAGAATTGTGAGCCATTTATTAAACACTTTAAGTAAATGTACAATAACACCGGACTGACATATATATTTTATGGTCCAAGGTTGCTGCCTCAAAATGGTTTGTGGCCTTGGGTCACCTTTATGCTTAAGTAATTTGTAACTTTGAAGCAGTTGCCTCTACCAAAGACTCGAGGTGCAATGAAAGGCTTGCAACACCAAATATTCGTTGTCACATTATCCGCCTCTGTGTCTGAAGCAATGCCTTTATTCAATAAGGATTTCACATGTGGTAGCATAGGAGGTGAACCCCTGATGGTTGCTTGAGGGAACGCACCCCCTCCTAGGGAGATGTTGGATTTCAGTGTTGGGTCGACTCGGTTGGCCCGCTTAATTGGGCCGACCCGAGTCCCCACTTAATGGGACGTCCATGCTTGTTTGGAAGTGCGGAGACTCTCTCCTGTTAGTTAGGAGATTGAGTTTCACTAGGAGTTGAGTAGAGTCTCCTATATCAAGGAGACTCCTCCTCCTCCTCCCATTATACTCTACACAATTTAGACTCTCCAACCCTAGAGAATCTCTTTTCTCTTTTCATCTCTTCTTTCTTCTTTTGAGATCTGGATTGTTGCTTGATTCTCATACAGAAATTTGGTCATTTTTTAGTGTGTAATATTGTGTGCGTAGGGTTCTAGGAATCACATATTCCAACGTGTGACATTTTCTGATTCAATAGAGATTTTTCGTTGCAGATCCGAGTTCGTGTTTATCGAGGTACATGATCATATTCATCTATAACGTTCATTTCCTATGCAAGAAGTACATCAATAGTTTACGCATAATCAACGCACAAAAGCAATTTCCAAAAGGCGTCTCATGCTGATTCGCTTCATATATAAAATGACCTTTCTCTCTAATGGGTTGCCTTGGGATTCAAGAGACCATGAATCAATGCCATGTGTAACATGCATAAACATTTATCCAAAGCAGCGTAGTCATTCTTATCCCCACCATTCCTAGGAAAGCAAATTCTCCCTTATATATATATATACATCATCTGATAACTCTCGAGGAATTAGTGTAATATCCTTTAAGTAAAGGAATCCCTCGAGATGCATAACATACGTGCTTCAAGCCATTGTTCTCTTTTGAGGGAACTCTTTTTGGTATGTTAATCTATCTTCCTCTGAGGGAAACTAGAGCAACTATTACATCTTACAAGGGGCTAGTATAGTCAAGTTATTCGAATATAGAGACCTTAGATCTAAGTCCTTGCAAGTAATCCGTTTTAATGGTCATAATCCTTGCAAGGGAAAGTTGTTATAAAACCCCTCAAGGTTCTAGATCAAGCAACCAACTCAAGTGACTTTGAATTGAACTAAAAGAAATCAGATACAAATGTAATTTCTTTGAATTTCCCTTTAAATAAAGATTGGGTCCCACATAGTCTGTGTAAAGTGAAGCTATATTAGGGTATTTCTGTCGAGATACGTTGTATACATTCCTTCGAAAAATCTTTCCCACAGGAATTCCTTCGAAGTTTAAAAGATTTTTCATCAAGTCTTTCGAGGAGGAAAAACTCATAACCATGTCTTTTGAGGGGGGCGCACCAATAACCATGTCCTTTGAGGGTGGCTAATCCATTGACGAATTGACCATCTCGAGGTGGTTAGCTTGAGTCTGATGACGAATTGACCATATCGTGGTGGTTAGCTTGATGAAAATGATTGTTCCATCTTCTGAAGAGGTGGCTTAGTGAAAAAGTAACTCTTGCAAGATAAGAACGTTAAAGATTTGATCAGATGAAGGAGGCACATTCCCTTGTACTAAAGTGAACTCGAAGGCTAACCACCTCCAGATGGTAAACTCGAAGGCCAATCACCTCCAGATGGTGAACTCGAAGGAGGTATGTTTCCTCCTGCTAAGGTGAATTCGAAGGCCAACCACCTTTTGATGATGAACTCGGAGGTATATTTCCTCCTACTGAAGTGAATTCAAAGACCAATCACCTCCAGATGGTAAAATCGTCAAAGGTTAGTCATCCTAAAAAAGATTAAGGATTTTGTCCTCTTCGAAGGACAAAGATGTGGGTTTACCCCCTTGAATGCATTCTTAAACACATTGAAACTGGGAGTAATATTTTGGATAGACCCTAACTTCTAAAGCAAGCCTAGTGGAAAGAGCTTCAAAAGTCAAAATTTATACCATCTCCAGGAAACAGTTCCTGAAGATAATTTCCTGCTAACTTTTAGAAACTTCCTTTCACTTTACTTCAAAGGAGCTCTCAAGGGAACATATTTACTTCTGATTTCATTAAAGTTGAGGGCTCTCGGATTGGTTATTGTAGATATAAACCTTAAAGGATTCCAAGGTAAATTCTTCTTTATATGGACTATTGATCATAAAAACAAGTGCCCTGCTAAGAAACTTAACTTCGAGTTCTCTATATAGGTAACTAGAGAATACATTGGTCACCTTGTAAATGCACAGAGTTATTTTTGGCCTCCTTCGAAGGAAAATAGCCGCCAAAGGGAGTTCCCTCGAGATATACGAAGTCTAGAAAGGTATTTATGATAGTTAAGTGACTCATTTATTTTAAAGTTGATTGAGATGGATTTCTCAAAATGAACAGCATGTGATAAAACCTCAGCTACTTATAATATTTGTTGTCTAGCTTATCTAAAGGGTTTTTGTCTTATCTAGAATGACGCCAAGACTGGAAACGTTGCTTTTAGATCTTTGTGCATGCAACACGTGTCATTCTATCCGTGTTCTTCTAGATCTAAAGCAACCTATTTGAGCTGACTCATCCTACCTTTTGGAAATAGCTTAGGCATGTTGAAATACACGTGGCATTTAGGATATGCTTTAATGCATGTGGAAATTCTAAAGCACCTCTCTGGACACTTGATTGAATAACACTTGTTCTGATTCAGATGTTTGTTTATATAAGCTAACTACATGTGACTCAGTTTCCACATGGCACCTCCTCATTCAAGACTTCAAGGCCAAATCTACTTGGAGGCCAAGTAAGACAAGGCTATAAAATGGCTATTTCAAAACAAGAAAAATCAGGAGGCATCTCTCGAATTGGAGCATTAGAACTCTAGATCACGAGACAATCTCTTAACGATCAGACAACAATCAGACAACCTCTGAACGTCCGAAGAATCTAAAATATCTGAAAGGCAGAAGGGGAGGGAAGATCGCATTTTATTGCTATGCTTGAGACTCTTGTATCCGATGTAAACATCTCTGTTAGAGTACACTTATGTGTACGTGTTGGCATATTTGGCAATAAGGAAATATTCTTATATGCGTATGGGTATTTTGGAATATTTCTTCAACTTAGAAGCATTGAAGATTTGTTTAAAAGATTCTTTGAAATGTTTTTAAATCA
>JAUPMG010255885.1:0-21232 GCA_031762675.1 Pachysandra terminalis | reverse complement strand
CTTTGTCGGCAGTGCCTGCTTCCTTCCCACACTGTCGTGTTTGGGTTCCTCTTATTCCTCCCAGAGTCAAGGCATTCGTTTGGCTAGCTCTTTTGCACAAGATTAACACTTGTGATCACCTACAAAGAAGATGGTCGACATGTGCGGTGTCGCCCCATATGTGTTTTATGTGTCATGAGGAAGGAGAATCAGTTGACCATTTGTTCATTCATTGCCCAGTGGCGAAGGAGATTTGGTCATTCTTCTTATAGCAGGTTCCCTACGATGGGGTCTGCCAGACGAGGTGGGTACTTTCATTGATCAGTGGAGATTCCCAGGTTTGAGAGCGAGAGGGAAATTGATGTATTTGGGGGTGTGGCATGCAACTCTATGGGAGAGGAACCTGAGAGTGTTTGAGGATAGGAGTAGATCGACAGGTGCGATTATTGTGGCTATCATGTGGTTGGTATGTATGCGGTTGGTGATCCTTCCACCTTCAGGGAAATTTCCATGACTGATCTCCTCATGGGATAGTCAGAATTTGCTTTCACATCTCCACAAGTCCTTCAATCTGTGCCTCAGTGGCAACCTCCTCTGGTGGGGATAGTTAAAATGAATTTTGATGGATCTTCTCTAGGAAACCCAGGAACCTCAGGTATGGGTGAGGTGTTCAGGGATCATGGTGGTCAAATTACTCATGTGTTTTTTGGTCCAGTTGGGATAGGAGATTCTACGAGAGCGGAGCTTCTGGCCCTTCTTACTGGCATTAGGGAGGCAGTCTGTGTGGGCTATAGTCAGCTGGTAGTCGAGAGGGACCTTGCATTTGTGATATCTTGGATGGCCAGACCAATCTGTTGCCCTTGGCGTCATATACACCTTGTCCGACTGGTAAGGTATTGGGGTCACCTGGCTCAGGCATCCTTTAGACATGTTCTGAGATCAAGTAAGGGGTTGGTTGATCATTTAGATAGGGTTAGGACGATAGGGTTAGGACAAGCCGTGAGGACATGAATATGGGGCTTCCGACTGTTGAGATGATTGGAGATGATTGGAAAGAGGGATGAGGGATGTTGGGCCTTGGGTTGCGTCCCTAGGTTGGCATGATCAATTTTAAGGGGTTGTTGAACCTCTTTTGCTTGTGTCACGAGTGCTCAGCTTGAGCGCCCGGTTGTATTTCTGTTTTTCCTGTCTCTCTTTTTCCCCCTCATATATAATATGTCCATTCATCAAAAAAAAAAATTATACACTGATGGATGGAGAGTAGAAAATAGAGACGATGTATTAAGCAACTCAAAAGCACCTGAGTCAATGATCCAAATGGAAGACGGATAAGAAGCAAAATAGGTAGTAGTACCTGAGTGAACAAAAGTGGCAGTGGAAGAGAATGGATCGAAAACCATGGAAGAGGATGTTCATTCAGCTGGTGCTTTGGCAAATGGGTTGAACTCCCACGTGCCTGTTCGGCTAATGGGGTGGCAGATAGACTTGCTAGGGCTGGTGTGAATAGAGATTCCCTTTTCATAGACTCCCAAGTAAGGATATGCTTATCAAGTAGTTTTTCCTTTCTTTTGTTATATTTCCATATAGGCTTTCTCTTTTGGAGCCTTTTTTATACATTCTCCTCCTCTTCCATTATATATACTTCAAAAAAAATGATCTCAAAAAGAAAGAAAAGTATAAAATTGTAATTCTCACCCACCAAACAAAAAGCATAGAGGAATATCAAAAAAACTAAAACACAATATAAAGCCCTGATGTTGAATGGCATGTACAAGTTAGAGTGAATAGTACCAGGGAAGATGCGAGACCATGATATGGAAAATCGATAAGCACCAAACCCCAATTTGGCCATAAGTTCAACATCCCCCTGAAGCACATATAGGAGAAATGTAGCAGATGGTAAATGAAAAATCTGAAAGAATATCAGTAAGAAGAACTACCAAAAAAAGACTACTTACATAATCGGCACATTTTTCTTTATGTTAAAAATATACAAGTGTACACACATGCACATAACATACATTCATTATATATGTCTATGTGTGTATACAAAATTAATGATAGTTAACATCACAGTTTTATAAATATGAAGAAAGATACAACATAAGTACATGAGAAGAAAGCTGTCCGAGGTGGAAAACTACCCTCCAGCAACCCACCTAGGTTTATCACTAGATTGCATTGCTACTTCTCCCAAAAAAAAAAAAACCCTCTTTTGGCACCCCTAGAAACACAACTTACCTACCAACTCCCACCCGTGCTAACCTATCAGCATGTTGATTAGCCTCCCTCAGAATATGATGAACTGATATATTCACTCCCAAGGATAGAGAGTGTGCCAAACGAATCAAGTGTAAGTATCTCCATGGGCCCCCAATCGAGGCCCCCATCCATGTGGTCACCACTCTTGAGTTCCCTTCCACCAAAAGCGTCTCATAACATTGATACTTTGCCTCCCTTAACCCAGTGATCACAACATGTAACTCAGCACAAGTAGAGTCCCTGTCATCAGTAGGGCCAGAATAAGCATGCAGCAAGAGGCTACAATGATCCTTGGAATTGCCACCTACCCCTGATGGCCCTGGATTGCCAATCGACGACCCATCAAAATTCAAGTTCACAAAACCCTGAGTCGGAAGAGACCACACCCCACTAATCTGCATCCGAATAGGAGACAACTAGCAAATAGTGCTCCAACGTCTCATCACATCCGTCACAGATACCCCTATGAACTCCGGTAAAATCACAATCCATGAAGTGACCATATACACAATGGAATCTATGATGGACTGTAATGAAGCTCGTCGATCCTCAAACACCCTCATGTTCCGCTCCAACCACAAAGGCACAAACACCAAAGATAATCTAAAACAATGCACGGTATATCATCCATCCCCTCTTCCCTATCCCAGGGAATCTCCACTGCTCCATCAGAGCAATAACGTCATGTGGCATCACCATGCATCACAAACATGTATAATAAAGAAAGATCATATGTGTCTCGCAACCTCAAAAATGTATGAATAAGTGGTTCATCGATTCGCTCCCAGACCTGCACATAATGACACATATTAGGTGATAAGGCATGATTTTTCCTCCTCTGCATCATGTCACCGGTATTGATTTTCCCTAGGATGGCTAACCAAACAAATGCACTAACTTTAAGGGTAGCGAAAGGCATCCAGATACGGAGAAAAGGGGACTAGATCTGGGGAGCACCCTCAACCTCCAGCAAGACCTGGAAGAAAGAACAAAGATGAAAAGACCCCACAGGCTTCCGAAGACCAAACTAGAATATCTTGTGACTCAGAATCAATGAACACCAACCTAAGCTCATCAAACAATCTGGCCAACTCCCCAACCTCAACCGGTCTAGGATCCCTTCTAAACTAGAGGTTCCACCCTAACCTTGAGGAAGACCACGAAAGAACATCAGGAAACCAAAAAGTCCTAATTCTGGACCAATTTTAATAGACGTGGGAACCAGATACGCAAGACTTACACCCCCCACCAAAGATCCCTCCAAAAAAGAATATGAAGACCGTTCCCCACGGAGCGCCTAACCAAGGAATAGAATAATGGACTAAGAGCAGCAACTACCTTCCAAGGACTAGCACTGTAGATTCTGGCACGAGGATCAATCATCCACCCATTAGAACGACTACCATACTAAATAATATATATAACTCTATACCACAAGGAATTATGGTCTAAGCTAAACCTCCAAAGCCACTTGCCAAGCAAAGCTGAATTACGAATCTGGATGTTCCCCATGTTAAGGCCGCCGTTTTGCTTGCTTTTACACACAGTAACACAGTTGACCAAATGATCCTTCTTAGAACATCCCTCATCCCACAAAAAATCCTGCGGCACTTCTCAATACTCCTAACCACTCTCGAATGAACTCTGAAGAGAGACAAAAAGTATGTAGGTATGTTCGCCAATGCGGATCTAATTAAAGTGATCCTTCCGTCCAAGGAGAGGTAATTCCTTTTCAATGTAGCTAATATTCTCTCAATTGTCTCAAGAACTAGAGCCCAAAGATCCACTCTTCTAGGGTTCCCCCCAAGGGAAGGCCTAGATATCTCAAAGGCCACATCCCGACTTGACAACCCAATATATTTGCAAATATCCCAAGTCTGTTATGATCCACCTAAATCCCAACTATACTGCTTTTTTCCAAATTCACCCTAAAACCTGACACCATCTCAAAACACCTAATGATTGACTTGATCCAATAAATCTGAACCGGATCCACCCCAAAGAAAACCAGTGATCATCTGTAAACCGCAAACGGGATATAAAGACCTGCTCTTTCCCAACCCTAAAGCCCAATATCAACCCCAAAGCCTTGGCCCGACTAAAGAAGTGACTAAGAACATCACCGAGTAAAGTGAAAAGGAACGGGGATAGTGAATCCCCTTGACGGAGGCATCTATATGATTTAAAGTACCCAAAAACTCTACCATTCAATGCAAAGAAGAAAGATTCAATGTTCAAACGTCCTATAATCCGTTTCCTCCATCTCAGACCGAAACCTTTCCATTAAAACACTGCATCAAGGAATTGCTACTCCACCCCATCGTAGGTCTTTTTCAAAGTCTTAACTTGCACACTAGTCCTTCCCCTTCCCCAAACGTCTGCCTTTCTCCACAATTTCATTGGCTATAAGAACATTATCAAGGATTTGCATGTCTTTAATGAAAGCACTTTGGTTACCAGACACTATATCCCCAATCACTTTCTTCAACCTATTAGCCAACACCTTGGATATGATTTTATACAGAATGGTAGTTAGACTAATAGGCCTAAAATCTTTAATCTCTTTGGCCCCACTTTTTTGGGAATGAGTACCAAGAAAGTTGCATTCGTGATGCTATTAACTCTTCCTTCCACAAAAAAAAAAACTCATTAAAGACCTCCATTAAATCATCTTTGACCATTTCTCATAACTACTAAAAAATGCCATTGTAAAGCCATCAGGACCCGGGGCTTTATCTCTATCCAACCCTCAAACAGCTCTTTTAACTTCCTCCTCCTCAAACGGCCTTTCCTCCCAATCTCTCTTCACATGTGATAACTTATACCCCCTAGGTTGCCAACATCAAACCTCATATCCAGATCAGACTTGTAGAGATTAGAGTAATATGCTGTAAGAGGTTCATCTATCTAGATCTGCTCCTCAATAATCACCCCCTCCACCTCTAGATAAGACACTATTGATTTTGGATCTAGATGTGGCCATCCTATGGAAGTAACCCGTGTTCCTATCCCCCTCTTTTGTTTTTTTTTTTGATAACTAACAAACAGATTATATTAATAGTCGATGAAAGGATCAAAGACAACAAGTAAATCCAAAAAAAAAAAAAAACAAACAGCTAACAAGCAAGCCTAGCACACAAGATGGGTGGGCACCGGAGCAAAACAGCAAAAAAAAAAAGATAGATAGAAAAAGAAGGGAGGCCAGCCCCAAGAATGACAGGAGACGGCAGACCCCAATAACCAAGAGCCAGAAGGCGACCCTGTCACCCACCATCATCAATCATCTCTGCTATCGGAACTCCCATAAATATACCATCTCTCCCAACCCCACTCCTAGACAACTTGTCAGCCACGCTGTTGTCGGCTTTAGGTATATGCAAGAAAGAGGCCTAAACCAAACCACCCAAGTATCTAGCCATCCTCATAGTATGAATGTGTCTCCAAGGACAACTAATTGATCCAGTCATCCAAGAGATCACGGACGCCGAGTCCCCCTTCACCAAGTCTCCCTCCACCATCACCTTGCTGAAGCCCATACGAACTGCCTCCCTAACTCTAGAAAGTTGAGCCAATAACTCAAGCCTCCCTAACTCTAGAAAGTAGAGCCAATAACTCAGCCCTCATAGAATCATCTGACCCACACCGGTCTCGAGAAAGCGTGAATCATCTAACCATCATGACCTCTGAAGACCCCCACCCAATACCTGAGAGCCCAGTATTTCCTGAAAAATACCCATTAAAATTAACTCTGACGATCCCTTCAGGAGGGGCCTGCAACTAAGACATAATCTGATTCACTCGTGGAGATGTAAGGGCCATCTCCGACCACCCATCATCAAATCTGACATAGACATGCCTCTATGTCATCGAACACCCTCAGGTTCCTCTCCCTCCATAGAACACAAAGAGTCGCCTACCACACACCCTAATACACCAGCCTACCTCTCTCCCTCAATACTAGGAAACTCCATTGCTTTAAAAGCACACCTGCCTCATCTGATAAAACCCACCAAACACCTAGATGATGTAAGAAAAAGGTCCAAATCTCCCTAGCCACTACACAGTGAATGAACAGATGGTCCACTGACTCACCTCTTCTCTGCACATAAAACACATATGGGGAGATAACAAGCAAGACGGCCACTGCCACATCACAAATTCTAGGGTATACCCCATGAATACTAAGGGCATAACCCTAAATCCCAAATGTGATTCTCACCCCTCCTCTACGCACTCCTAAGGGATGGCACAACTCAAATAACATAAACTACACAATATCCACAATAACGAATAATAGCGGAAGTAAATGATTCCTATCAAAACATATTAAGGTCCAGTGGAACCACAATCACACCACTACGGTGAACAAGTAAAGTTAATACATCATAATCCAAAACAATAGAGTCGAACTACTCTCTAACTGTATATAACATAATACACCGTCTCATAACACAAAAATAGAACTAATCTTCTCGTATCTCATCCACCTCGTCTCAACATCACCCTTTAGTGTCTCACCTCATGCTGGGTTCACCTGAAATGTTCGGAGCAAGAAAGGCTTGAGCAACACACTCAATAAATACAATGTGCAAACGTGGTGTAACATGACAAGGTCCACTATAAGAATGTATGCCATGCCATGATACAATGCAATTGTTCGTTCCTTATATGCAATGACATAAATTTATAGTCCATCCATCACTCAAGATGGCTAATACAAACACGTGAAATGCAATGCATGCCGTTGATAATGTGACCGCTAGATGTTCACGCTTGATCCCTACGTGTCCGACCATGTACCTCCGTGGGTTACATGGGCCAATATTGGCTACGGGACCCGAGGTAGATTCTACGAGTACCTGTAGTTTTAGGGATTTTCAACAAGCATCTACATGTAATGCATAGCAACATTTATCTCATCATGATATCTCACAAGTATTATGACAATCAACTAAATGAAATGGCATAAGCATTTTACGTAAGCATCAATAATATGTGCATCCAACTATAATTAATCATAATCGAGGAGAAACAATCTCAAATGAATGTTTATAACTTAAATCAATCATATCGTCAACAATCTCCACATAACGAACCAATCTAGTATTGATCAATGGACTTACCGATCCAATTATGATCTACAAACCCCCTTGCAAAGCACAAACATGGGTTCCAAAGGCGGCTTGGTCGACGGACCGACACCCCACCAACAGGGTTCCATAAGCTCATTAGTGGCTCCATCGGTACACCGATGACTCCACCGACAGCAACCCAAACACTCCGTAGGCAGACCTTCAGCGTACTGATGGGTCCACCGACAGTAACCCTAAAACTTGCAATGGGCGTCGGCAGACTCATCGGTACATCGACGGGTCCACCGACAGTGCCCCTCTCCAATTGTACTCGCTTCGGTGGACTCATCGGTCCACCGATGCACGGTAAACTCGCGATTCTAGGTTTCCAAACTTCCCCAATTCTTACTCAAATCAACACCCAAGCTCAAACAAGTTCTAAAAACATAATCTAAGCATTCTAAACTATATTAAACACATCAAAACACATTCCATCATGCATTTGAAATCATAAAACCTAATTTTAACATCATAAGCACGATGAAACATGAACAATACACACATCCTAATTTCAGATATAATTTCTGTAAATGAACTTAAGAAACTTCCATCACATGATTTCTACAAAGAGAAATCCCAATCATGCACAACGAATGCACACAATACACTTACCTTCGCAAGATTGACAATTCTTATTCTTGAGCTTCACTTCTTCAGTGATTTCTTCTTCTTGCTTGGCTCTTTCTTCCTACTCTTGTTCTCTTCTTTCCTCTTCTTCTATCCTTTCTCAGCAAAACACCAAAGAGAATTAGGGTTAGATTATCCCTCCTAATTTTACCCCCTCTAATCTCAACCATTAGATCAAGTTTGTTGTTGGTGGGAAAGATCTCCACCACTAGTACAGATTTTAAAGTGAGTTTGATTCTATGTGTGTTCATGTAGGTTATCTCATGTGTGTTAACCAATACTAAGTATTCCACCTAGAATCTCATATAATTACTAGTATTAGAATATAATTCCTATATTTTTGGAATTTACATTATGGCCCAAAGTTAATTACTAAAATTTCGGTTCGTTACAATCTACCCCCCTAAAAAGAATTTCGTCCTCGATATTTATATAACTGGTCCTCGAAAAGATATGGATATTCCTGGCGGGTATCCTCTTCTAACTCCCACGTAGCATCTGATTCGTTGTGATGGCTCCACTGGATCTTTAGCATCGGTGTAACCTTGGTGTGGAATACCCGCTCCTTACGATCGAGAATCTTCACCGGTAGTTCTTCGTATGAGACATCCTCTCAGATGGATATGGTCTGCCAATCAATAATGCAAGACAGATCGGGGTGATACTTCCTAAGCATCGATACGTGGAACATATCATGCACTTTAGAGAAGTCTGGTGGTAGAAGTAATCTGTAGGCAACTTCCACAATTCTCTGTGATCTCGAATGGTCCAACATATCTAGGAGCCAGTTTGCCCTTCTTTCCGAATCTGAATACTCCCCTCATCGGTGAAACCTTCAAGAATACCCAGTCGCCCACTTCAAATTCCAGCTTCCTCCTTCTGGTGTTTACATAGTTCTTCTGCCGACTCTGAGCTGTGAGAAGCCTTTCTTTGATAATCATGATTTTCTCTGTCGTCTCTAGTATCATATCCGATCCCATTCCTGCTAAATATCCTCCCTCGTTCCAGCACAAGGGTCTGCACAGTCTTCCATATAGAGCTTCAAGCAATGACATGTCGATGCTGGTCTGGTAGCTATTATTGTAGGAGAACTCCACTAGTGGCAGATGCTCATCCTAGCTTCCCTCGAAGTCTAGGACACACGCTCTCAACATGTCTTCAAGTATCTGATTGACTCTTTCGGTCTGACCATCTGTCTGAGGATGATAAGCAGTGTTGTAGTCTAGTCCGATACCCATAGCCTTCTGCAAACTCTTCAAGAAATGAAACAAGAAATGAGAAACTCTTTCGAAGATGATCGTGATAGGCACACCATGAAGTCTTATGATCTCCCTCACGTACAATCTGGCTAAGTCTTCGGTAGATGTGGTTGTACGAGTCGGAATAAAATGTGTTGACTTGGTGAGACGATCGATTATTACCCAAAGCATGTCATGGCTGAGCCTGGTCCGCGACAGTCCGGTGATGAAACAACTGAAGGCATCCCCTACCAAAGTGAACAGTAGGGCCAACTGCAGGCCCCCTTGATGTAACCCTCAAGACAAACGTAAAATTGCCCCGCACACACCCATTCAAGATAAAGGAGAACGAAACATTCTGAAGACACCCTCCAATCAATCTCCTTCACCTCTCCCTGAATCCTTTCCACTTAAGAACAACATCAAGAAAGTATCATTTCACCCTATCATATGCCTTCTCCAAATCTAATTTACAAACCAAACCCTCCCTTCCACTTCTGGCCCTCTCCCCCACAACTTTGTTAGCAATTAGAGCACTCTTCATAATCTGACAGCCTGCAATAAAGGCGCTTTGGTTAACTGATATTATATCATCAATCACCTCTCTGTGTCTCAAGGCTAGGCAGTGTTTACCATGTTGTCGACATGTCGACGATTTTTGAAGTTGCGACACGAAATCTAAGGGAAATCGCTAGATTTCAATTTTTCCCTCATGTCGAGCGACATATCGCGACATGTTGCGACATATCTTGCAACATGTCTTGTCACATGAGGGGAAAAAATTTAAAAACTATTTTTTTTGAAAAAAAAAAGTATATTTTTTTTAAAATCATATAAAATTATGAAAACATAAATAAAAAATTGGTAAAAATTATAGAAAAAAAAAAATAGCAGTTTATTCTTTGGATAATTATATTTTGTAAATTGCAAAAATCAAATAGAATATTGAAAAATATTAAAAAACAATAAAAAAATATTTACGTGCTTGTTGCTTAATTGGATGCATTACTTTTTGTACAACTGGAACTGACAGCTCGACACTACAGCATTAACCCTAACCCCTCAACTAATGTTCTTGATTAAGGGAGTGTTTTTTTTTTTTTTTTTTTGTTGCATATTTTGATGTATTTAGGTCTCAATTATGCTAATTTAGAAGTTGGGACCAAAATTCCATAAAAAATTAAGATTTCCCTACATTTCCCATTTTTTCCTCCAAATGTTGCGACATATCGCAGGACATGGCTCGGCGACATGTCTTGCGACGTTGACATTGCAAACCTTGGGAATGATCAAAATTGCATGAATGGAAGTAGAAAGAGATTTGAGTCTCACAATCTAACAGAGTATGTGATTCGGAAGAGGGTGGAGTGACAAATCCAGATATCTTGGGGCAGGTCACTATAATTCATATAAGATCTGGAAGATGATAATGATGAAATTTTATTTAGCCCAATTTTTATGTATGTGTGTGTTTATACGTTTAGCATGGAATAACGTATCTTTAAAAACATTCCTAATATGAAATGTTTGTCACATGGTCTTAGTTTAGGTGGGCATCGGTCACCCAATCAATTGTTCCATTTCATGCATTTGATGGTCTCAACTATGAGATTTAGCTGCATTGTGTGTAGAGAATTGTTTTTGAAACAGTTGTTGAAATTGGTAATATTCGCTTGATCTTTTTTGATCCTGTGAAAACTTGCAAATATGTGAACATCTGTAGTTCTCTAATATCGTGATCACTGGAAGCTGTTAAAAGATTCTGACGATCTTCTAGAGCTGGCAATGTCTGACCCAACCCACCAATCTGACTCGACCCAACCCGACTAAACAGGTAGGGTTGACCCGTTTATTAAATGGATCGGGTTCTGGTTTAGGTTTTGACGACCCGTTGGTAAATGGGTTGAACCCGACCCAATCCATGCTGACCCGTTTAATGTAGTGTTTTTTTTCCCCCTCTTTGATTTAGTATTTTTATATTTTTATATTTCATAGGTTAAAATATGTTTTTAATGTTAAATAGATTTTTTTACAATATTTATTAAAAATATAATGTTAAATAGGTAAAGTGAATGATTTATTATTTCATTAATTTAAAATTAAATTAATTAATTATTTAAATTTTAAACGGGTTGGTGGGTTCAACCTGTTTATTGGCGGGTTGGGTTCGGGTCCATGTTTTCTTGACCCTTTAGTAAATGGGTCGAACCCAACACAACCCGTTTAAGCCCCAACCCGTTGGCAACCCGACCCGTTGCAACCTATACAATCTTCTGCTCCTTTTCTCCAACTATACTGAATTACTAAGCTATGTGTTCAATCAATTTGGGGCAGAAGGCCATGTCAAAGAAATAGGATTTACTAATATCGGGGATTCTGACATTCTCTTACTGACCCACCTTTTCTGTCAATGAATATTAGTCATCAAGGGAATTCTTGAGATTGGGGAAAGTGTAATTTTATACACGATTTGTTGTACAAGGAGTTGGAATAGCTCATAAATGTAACGAGTCATTGACTGAAGTTATTTATATGAATTTGTCTCTCTTCCCTTGATTTTTATTACCACAGATTTTTGGAAAATTAAATGAGATGAAATGGATTATCCAGATCAAATGAAGCTCTGTCTCATAAAAATGCTCATTGTTGGTTAGGTCATATTTTCCAGTAATCTTTAACATGTTTATTTGTTGTGAGATTGGATTGTTGGGATATTTATTCATCTATTATTTATTTTTCATCATTGTTTTTGGTGAAACAAGCACCACGTATCTAGAATTCAGGGGAGTTGTTATCTCCCAAAGTAGGAAGATTCTATATGAATTTTAAACGGACTATTTTTACTGATCAAAAAGAAAAAAAAAAAAATTCTGAATGGACTTTTCTATGCAACAGTTCCATGATTTATCTTTATGCTTGATTTGTCACAGGTCTTTCCTTTGTGGTGGATCAACTGGCTTATTTATATATGGCTACTGTTTGTATTACTATTACGCCCGATCAGATATGTCTGGTTTCATGCAAACCTCATTCTTCTTTGGGTACATGGCTTGCATCTGCTACGGTTTCTTCCTTATGCTTGGGGCAGTGGGTTTCCGTGCCTCTTTGTTCTTTGTCCGCCACATATACAGGTCTATCAAGTGTGAATAGTAGTTCAATGGTCCACTCTCATGCTATTAGGTATGTTTTTCCCTTTTTTTTTTTTTTTATAGGCACTGTTATAGAGAAGGTTTCTTGATTTTTCTCTGAAGTTAGTTTTAATAGGCCTGTCTTAGAAGCAAATGAAGCAATGGTTGCTTTGAGGTCATGTTCTCCAGAGAAAAAGGTTCATGTTTAATGTAGTGCGGTTACTTGAGTATTTGCACATCGCAGGTAGATTGAGGTGTTGGAGTCTGTAATTCGAGCCGATATTCTAGTTGGGGGAATTCCTCGAGAAGGATCTTGTATCAGTACATGTACTTGAACTCTCTGGAAAACAATCTTTCCTTTTCTCATACATGTTGTACCAGTACTTTTTTTTTCCTCGTTTGAGCGCATTTTGGGCATTCATGTATTTTGATTGGGCTTGTTGCCTTGCAATTTATTCCCTGCAAACAGGAAAGTTTTTACCATCCCTAAGCAGATATCTAGCCCTTTGGTCATATATAGTGGATCAAATAATTTCGTACTGGCCGTTTGCATTTTGCACTCTGTGCATGGCTGTAGATGTGGCACACAACTTATGGTGGAGAATGGCCTACTTGAGGGACAAATTGTACTTAAAATAATTGCTGCATCTTCTTTACTTATTTAGGCTTATAAGTACATTGTCTTTCCCTCCAATTTCCAAAAGACTAATTACAGTTGCTCAGTCTCCTAACTATTCTTTTCCATCCTCTCCTCTCCACACACACAAAGGGAAAAAAAAAATAGTACAGCTGCTCAGTCATCTTCCATTCTTCTCCTTTTAAGCTTCAATCTTGACTCGTGCTGGCTGAGATTGGAAGGAGGCGCGTGAACGGTAAACGAGATGGTTGAGGGTGTGTTTGAGGCGGTTTGTGCTTGGATGGAGAGATTTGCCCAATGTACGTTAGAGGTTTTTTATTTGGTTAGGCTGGCATTCCAGGCGGTGTTAAGGGTGTTTTACATTGGGTCGTGGCGGTGGGTTGCTGCGCAAGCTTCCTACTTGGGATTAGTCGGGCTTAAGGTCCGGACACCCAAGTTATCAAAAAAAAAAGGGTGTTTTACATTGGGTCGAGTTTTTGGCTCAGAGGGGGTGACTAGGGGGTCATTGTGGGAGATCCTACTCAGGACATGTTAGGTGAGTAGTTTTGTGTGGTAATTTTTTTCTCTTTTTATGTTTTTGTTTTGTGTTTTGTTATGTTGTGTTTGCTCTCAGCTTTAGTTTTTCGCTAAAACGCTGGAGCTGTTTCGTTTTGATCTTCTTCCCTCTTTTATAGTCATGCTTAATAAAAAAAAAAAAAAAAAAATTGGTGGCATCTGTCAAAAATTAGTTCTTTATTTAAAACTTCTAGGAGAGAGTTGAAACTAAATCAGAATATTTTTAATAGGCAAAAGGTGTTTTGCATGTGTTCATCAGCTATAGGTACCTGGTGAGGCATGGTTATTCTCTTTGTGTAGAGGGATGATTTGGTCAATCCAAGACCCTCCACCTGACCGCTGCTAGATGGACCTGTAGAAGGTGCACCTTTTTACTGTGATAGGTGCGACGTGTAGTGTTAGGATGCACCTTTTTCTTTACAAAATCGCCATTGCAATGCAATTTGCGATTTACACGTGCAAATTGTCATTGCATGGGTGTATCCAACACCGCAACGATGCACCTTTTACAGTTGGTTTTAGGATTTTTTTCCAATGTATTATAGTAAAACTCCTTAGTTTATATAAGAGGAAATCCTTAACAGTTTTGAAATGCAATTAAGTTTCAGATGTAAAGGACTACCCGGATTTGCTTGTTGATGAAAGGCAAAACAAACACATGCATTCATTTTCAGATGTAAAAAAAGGACTTAACTGTACCTTTGCAAGCTCACTGAAGGACAAGAAGGTTCGTGTGCTGATATTATGGAATATTGAGTTACTCCAACATCAATGAAAAAGGTTAAGATGACCCAAGCAACCATGGGAAGTCCTAAAGAGCTAACAAAGTGGTTGAACTATCTCATAACTTTGTAAAAGAAAAAACCTAAACCAATAACACTATACATCTTGTCTGTAAACAGAGCATGTCCAGTGAGCCACTTGTCAATACACGTCAAATAAAACATGTGGTTTCAATACGCGTCAAATAAAACGTGGTGACACCCACTGGCAAGCTCCTGATAATTTCCAATATCTTCTACTGTGTTAACACAATAATTAAGGAGAGTTGGAATTTATGTGGGAGTTTTGAGTAGAAGTTTCTATATAGAGAATGACACATACGCGCGGATCAATATCTAGACTCTCTCTTCGTCTCTTTTTTCCTTCTAAAGATTTGGTATGTTTCTAGGGTTTTATTTGATAGCCCTTGATTGATTGATTGAGTGTGGGCATCTTTGCAATATCCAGACTCTCTTCATCTCTTTTTCCTTCTAAAGTTTGGTTTGTTTTTAGGGTTTTATTTGATAGCCCATAATTGATTGATTGTGGGCATCTTTGCCTTTGCGTGGTTCTACTAATGACACATATACCGATATGGGACGATTTTGGTTCGTGATCGAGTTTTTCCCCTGCAGATTTCGGGTTTCGTGTATAGAGAGATATGTGATCCAGTTCAAATAATTCTTCACTTCAGCTTTGGTTCTTCACATTCATCTTTTTTGGCTTCTTCGATTCCCCATACAATGCTTTCACCACACCCTTTTTGTGTTAACAAATCTTTCATCCTTTGTTACCAAAAGCCAAAATTCCCTGTTCCATCAAACTTCTCTACATCGTATTTGGCATTCAAAGTATTCACCATTATTTTTAATGGCCAATCCGTGCTCTGATACCAATTGTTGTTCATTGACAAGCAATAATCTTAAAAAAAAGAAAGAGGGAAATTCAAGGTCAGGTTCTTCCTAAATAGATTCAGTTAACTATAAATCTAATGAAAACATTAAAGTTACTTTTGATAGCTCAATCTACCAAATGGTATTTTAGCTTCTCCAATCATTAAGAGCCTGCAAGTTAATTTTTTAGAAGAGGAATTTAGATAATTCTAATTTTACTTTAGTGTATTAAACAATTAAAAGAAAACATAAAACTATAACCTAATGTATATTATTTAGGATTAGACATTTAGGTTAACATATCTTATCATCTCTATCATAGCTTTTGAGAGATGCATGAGGATTTTATAATATGACATCTCTACAAAATGACAGAGCCTCCATAACATTACATCCACAATCTGCCTTTCGTTTGGCAAGTTTTGTATCATCAAAATGTTGTTACACATTGGCGAATTGCTCAAGGTGAACTATTTAGATTAGGCCTTACTTATAGATATGTGAATTTCTTAGTAAGCTATAATGCTATGATATATTTGAGGCTTAGGCTGTGTTTAACCCGGCTTAAATAAGTGCTTATCTTAGCTTATAGTTTATTAAAGCACTTTTTAAAATTAAAAGTATGTTTGGTAATACCTAATGGGTAAGTGCTTACCCATAAGCAGTAGAGGAAGGCTACTTATAAGAAAAAGCTGTTGAGAACAACTTCTCTTCACTTATGCGGGAAGTTATTTATAAACGTTAATAATATTTTTATAATATCTATTTTACCCCTATATTTTTATAAGCACTTAATTAAATGTTATTTCTAAACTTTAATAATATTTTTATAATACTTATTTTGCCCCTAAACTTTCATAAGCACTTATATAAACGTATTTATCGAACACTATTTTCTTCAAGTAAGCAGTTTATTGTTGCTGTGGATAAGTGCTCCCATTGAGCTACTTATCCAATAAGTGCTTATCCAAAAGCATAAGTCGGGGCAAAGGCAGCCTTAGCAATGGTGAGAAATTTAAGTGATCATCCAACACGGTCCACAAATAAAGAGAACCGGAAGCTAACAAAGGATTTCCTGTTAGGTGCCTGTGCACATAACACGTGTCCATGGCACCCACAAATGACCTGTCAAACCAGTGAATGGGTGGGTCCCTTAGGGTTCATCCTTTTCTAGGGTAACTGATTTGGCAAATCACCTGTGGCCCCGTTGATACGCGCCTAAAAGGAGATCCTCTGTTAGCTTCCTAACCAAGGATCTGCTCCCCAAATAAAGAGTAGCTGTACATACCCTGTGGCCAAAAAAATCAAGGGTAAATTATATTCACATTCCTTTGGATTTGGTATAATAACAACTTTCAAGCATTGGCCATCACAAACACCTCTCTTAAAATTTAAAAGTATGTACAACAAACTCCTTTTGTTAGTAACTGTCAATAAAAAAAGTAGAATATTTGTTTTTTGCTTATAGCAATATATTTTAAGGACAAAAATACCCTTATATACCTTGTTTAATGATCTTGAGAACAAAATAGGTGCTTATATGAAAGAAGAAAGAAGCTTTCTAATATTGAAAATTGTGAAAACCCTAACTCTCTCTTATAATTATAGGATAAATTAGTAATTTAATTTTTTATCCTTTAATCATATTTAAACGTAATGATTGATAAAGGGGTATTATGGTCAAATTATCAGTTTCTAATACAGATCGTTAGACCTCCTATAATTTGGCCCAATAAGGGTATTGGTTGTAATGGCCAAGATTTGAGGGGTATTTGTTGCCATTTGACAAGTAAGGGTGCCAATATAATTTACCCATAAATCAATTGAAATGGAATGTACAGATCACTTGTCAATCTAATCTTAGGTTAAAATGCTGCCATCTCTCGTGTGGGCAATGATATTTGTTTGTTGATAATTATTTTCATATCTATCCTTTCAAAATGATGCCATTACTTTGCTTTATTGAGCATAGTATTTTTTAATTTTTTTTTATAATGAAACATGAAATAAATATATTATGAAACCCTAGGAGTAGTTTGTCCCATAAGATCATATGCAATATGACGACAACTAAACTCAGGGGGAGAACCAGTCCAGGTACAAGAAAAGAAATCTAAAGCAAAGTTTGCAAGAGTATCAAAAATTATGTTAGCTTCCCTTAATATATAATTAACACTAAGAATTGAAACTAGATCAAAGAGATGAAATATCAACGATTAGAGAATGAATTTTCCAAGGGAAATCTTAAACTGGATTGTGAATGATAGAGATCAGTGATGAGCAATCACAATATACAACTAGGCTCTGAAATCCATAATGTAAGGCCATTGAGACCTTCCTTCAAAGCAAAAGCTTCAACAGCAAGAGAGTCAGTAATTCCAATATAATGGGCAGAGGCACAAAGAAATCTGCCCGAATCATCTCTGCACACAGCGCCCACAGCAGCAGCTCCAGGATTACCTTTGGCAGCACCATCCACCTTAAGCTTTACAGCTCCATATCTTGGACGATTCCAACTCACAAAGATGTAATCTTTCTTTAGGGAACTGCCTTTTAATTTAGCCTTTGAGTTCAGAAGAAAACGAGTATTTTCTTGAAGGGAGCGAAACAACATAGATGAGAAATTAACGCAAGGAGGAGTACAGTCAAATATAGTTTTGTTACGAGAAATCCAAATTGCCCAAATGAAATTAGCAGATGCAACAACAATATTCAGTAAATGGGGTGGAAAAGATACTTTAGAATCACATAATAAAGGAAAAAACCACTCCACAACCGAGTTGATTGTTTGAAGATAATCAAGCCTACCACCTGTACGTGAAAACCAGATTGCTTTAGCAAATTCACAATGAGCAAACGAGTGCATTGGAGTTTCTTAAGATTGTTGACAATCGACACATACTTCTATACAAGTATTTAATCTTTGACTCAAGAAATCATAAGTAGAAATACCATTTTTTAAACACTTCCAAATGAAGAATTTTACCTTTTGCGCACATGGGAGATGCCACAATTTGACCCAGAGTACGTCTTGGGAAAGGGGAGTATAATTATGTAGTAAATTATACGCTGAAGCAACAGAGTACTTACCAGAAGAATTGGGAGCCCAAATGATCTTATCGTGAAATGCAGTTGGATGCAGAGGAATAGCTTTGATTCTCTCAGCCATATCAGGGGTTCACCATCTGTCAATGATACTAGAATTAAAGAGTGGGTATTCAAATCACTTAAGTCCACCGCAAAATTTAGATAAGAGGGCAGTATAGGGGGGAGTAGACTGATTATTATAAACAAACCAGTTGGGATCATAAATAGGGATATCAATCTGTTTAGCTATAATCCAGCCAGTACCTTTTTTTTCATAATGTGCCTTACTTTACACAGAATTTTCCACATGATAGAATCAGAACACTTTGGAGTAATAGCATGGATTGCCCTGTTTTTAATATATTTGGTCGAGACAACTTTCGACCAGAGAGAATTAGGATCAGCATAAAAAGCCTAAACTCTTTTGGCTAGGAGAGCGTCATTAAAATCACGAGTTTTTTTTAATATTTATCCCCCCCCCCCAATTTTTTAGGCTTGCAAATGTAATGACCTAAATCCTTTATTAGAAAGGTTCCTTAACTTATAAATAAATTATAGTGTATTTTATTTGGCATCTAACCATATAAATTGCAGGTTATATTAGTATAAGGGTATATTTTAATATTAAAATTATTATTTTGGGGTCTTAGTGTAATTATTATCTATATGGGGTAGTATATGTTATTTTAGATTTTGTCTTCTAATTCATCACATACAAGGCTAAGTGGGATTAGAATTGGATTTATTTGAGGCGAGAAAGGAAAGGAAATATATATCCTTCCTTTCCCATGTCAAGAGAGAATCGTTGGATTGAATCTGAGAGAGAGATTGAAAGAAAAGAGAAAATGGAGAAAGGGTTCAAATCTGAAAACTAAACCCTAGAATCCATTGTTGTAGTGCCAAAGGAAGAGAACAAAGGAAGAAAAAGAAAGAAGAGATGAAAGAAAGAAGACTCTGGTGATATCTGAATCTAGAAGATTAGATCATGTAAGTTAAATCTTACTCTGTAATCCCTTTATGAATTCAATGTGTTCATATTATTGTTCTTGATTGTTTATATGTGTTTTGATGATTGATTTGCATGAGATATTGTTTAATATGTTAAAAATAGCATTGGGTATGATTTAATATGTTCTATAACAAAAGCCTATAGATTTGAGACCATTAGATTTGACAAAAAATCGATTTGCATGAGATCTTGCTTAATATGTTAAAAATAGCATTGGGTGTGATTTAATATGTTCTACAACAAAAACCTATAGATTTGACAAAAAATCGATTTGGAGATCAATGGGATGAAACTCCCTAGATTTGGAAATCCCCAAATCGAACCTCGTTGGCACCCGACCGGTACACCGGTGATGCCACCGACAAGGGGGTGTTTTATAGGCTAAAAAGGGGCATCTGTAGCCACCGGTAAACCGGTGAGCGTACCGATGGAGCCCTGCAGACAATTGCCCATTGGTACCCACTGGTACACCGGTGAGGGTACCGACAGGGGCCTAGTTATAGGAAAAAAGTGCCCATCGACACCCACTGGTACGCCGGTGAGGCTACCGATAAGACACCCAGATGGACACAAATTGGACTTTTAGTTTGGAATTGATGTGGACTCGTACCATTGACTTAGTAATTGATTTTTAGGACTCAAGATAGATAATAGGCATCGTCTTTGAGTTCCATGATAGTTTGG
The DNA here is from genome assembly GCA_031762675.1 of Pachysandra terminalis. Classification (NCBI taxonomy): domain Eukaryota; kingdom Viridiplantae; phylum Streptophyta; class Magnoliopsida; order Buxales; family Buxaceae; genus Pachysandra; species Pachysandra terminalis. The sequence goes on along the minus strand of JAUPMG010255885.1, from coordinate 1,239 downwards.
TACCCATCATTCACCTTGGACTTGATTGTAAGTGAAATTGGAATTCACTTGAATTGAATATTGGACTTTGAATTGATTTGTGTTTCTAATAATATGTTGCATTCATGTTAAGCTGATGTAAAGTGTTAAGTAAGCCTAGGAGGTGGGAAATAAATGTTTTCCTTTTATGGATTCCTATGGGTTGACTATATACCTTGTGGGTTGAAATCCCCACTGAAACTAGGGTAGGCTATTCGGGTTGGAACACCTTGAGTAATTTTACACTCTTAAATTAGCATTGGGTTGGAAATTCCGAGAGTAGCATCTACTCTAAATTAGCACAGTGGTGACCTTCTACCATAGGTTAGCGCCTGGAACGTAGAGGGGACATCCGGCTGTTCCTAGTGGCCTATGCCTGTAATTTGGTATTGTATTGTATTGGAAGATATGAGGGCACTTAACAGGCTATATTAGTCTAACACATTCATTTGCATTCCTTGTTTGAGCATTCATCTAGAGCATTTGCATTCTTCATTCATTGCATCAGATATCATCATTAAATTCATCATAATTATCTGTATTTATTGAATGCTTGTACTCTTGACTTGACATTGGACTCTATTGATATCATAAATGGATGGATGACTGTTTGATTAACTTACTGGGCATTCAAAGCTCACGCAACTTCTCATGTTGCAGGATGAGAAAGATGATGGACTTGGATTACTTGCTTTGGACTTGGATTGGATTTACTTTGCTACTGTATACTTTTACTGTTTATTGCATTATCTAGTTTAGGGCTTTAGTGAACTTTGAGTTGTGATAACACTAGTTAACTATTTACGTTAGTTTATACTCTTTTCGGGGCCACGACTCAGCTAAAGTCATAGACTGTGATTTTGGATTATATGCTTTATATTAGCGTCCGCAATTCTGATCAATAAAGGTAATGCTTTACTTTTATTGCTTGTGGTTTGATATGGCAATCCGTGTTCCAGTGATGGAACCCAAAGGTTGCACTTCAAGTTTCGTACAATCCTGCATAGGGAATTGTGTTACGGATTTGGGGTTGTGATAGCAAATAGCATCCCAACAGATGGAATGAAGAGAACGATCAAGTCCTTGTTTTTCCCACAGGAAATCTGTCACGCCCCGGATCCCGGTGACTCATATCCCAAGGGGAATGGCACGGATCACGAGGTATGACCTTCGGGATCTATTGCTAGACCGCGGATCGTATATCATAACCACTAAAATTAA
>JAUPMG010255851.1:0-21234 GCA_031762675.1 Pachysandra terminalis | reverse complement strand
ATCCCATCATGCTTAAACATATTCTACATGGTCCAACCATGTTCTAAACCAACAAGCATACATGCGTACACATGGTCCCACTATGTGACACAACCACAAGATTAGAGCAGTCACATAGTCTAACTATGTTCCACAACAAAACACTACATGGTCCCACCATGCTACTGCCATTCAACATATAACATATACCACATGGTCTCACAATGCTACATCCAAGTAACCGCATAAATACCTATCACATATCTTGCACATAACCATTCCTTTAGGGACTTGCACCCACGGAGGAAGTCTCCTGTACCATTCCTTTAGGGACTTGCACCCACAGTGGAAGTACAACCTTAACCACATAAACAAGCACATAATCAAACACATAGTCCCACTATGTTCACAAACAAACAACATATAACCATTCTTTAGGGAATTTCACCCACGGAGGAAACCACCTATACAATCCTTTCCTTTAGGGACTTGCACTCACAATGGAAATACACCCTTATCCATAAGGTCCCACCTTGCTACGACCATGTAACCAAATCACAATTACATTCACACTCAAGAAGTCATAATGAGTATGCATCACAGTCAAGTAAATTACAAATGCAATGCAATGCAAGGTATGACGCAAGCATGGAGTGAAATGAGATACAATGCAGTGTAGGGTGTCACCAGGCCTAGCCCAGTCACGTGCTCATTCCAACTCATGACCATACAACCCATCCTTTTAGGGACTTGCACCCATGGTAGAAACACCATTCCTATTCCTTAAGAGACTTTCACTCACAGTGGAATACACCAGTAACGCCATACTTTTAAGGACTTTCACCCACAGAGGAAGCCACCTGTCCATTCCTTTAGAGACTTGCATCCACGGTGGAAACACACCTGTATCAGTAACCCATTCTTTTAGGGACTTGCACCCACGGAGAAAAGACACCATTCGTATTCCTTAAGAGACTTGCACTCACGGTGGAATACACCAATACACTCGCATTCTGTTTAGGGACTTGCACCCACGGTGGAAGCTCACCAGTAACCAGACCTTCCTTTAAGGACTCTCACCCATGGTGGAATAACACCCATACCAAACCTTTCCTTTAGGGGCTTCACCCATGGTGGAATACACCCATACCATGCCTTACCTTTAGGGACTTTCACCCATCCATATCATAAACTCAAGTAATTCAGACACAAACACAATCACAATCACAATCATGGATACTCATGGTACCCTTATCAAATATACAAGTCAAGCATCAAGGTCAACACAAGCCATACAGAAGTCAACCCAAATCAAACCTAAGTCTACATTTGATGCTATTAGCACCATTCGACTAAACAAGTCCTATATGATCATTTATAATCACACTAATCTTATCTTGAGGTTCTATGAACATATCCAACACCTATGAGTCAATATCACATCATGTTCCATTCGGACCAGTCCCAATATTCTGAATTCTTGACCTTCTCCTATACCTTTCTTGATTCGACCAATTCTAGACTTTTTGCACACAAACCATCTATACAGGTATGTGCACAACTCAATGGGGATCCTCCCCATAAAATTTGAATCTCATTGGGCCTCGGTAACTACTCGGTCGCTACCGAGACTCCTACCGAGAAGCTCGGTAGCATGTTCAGAGAACACACTGTTTTTGTTGTTTTCGGTAGTTACTCAATAGCTGCCGAGACTGCTACCTAACAAACATTTTAGCCATTTTCTGGGTTTTTACCTAGGGCTTAGTGCCTCTACTAAAACCTAGTGTTTTTTAAGGTTTTAGCAATCATAAATAGGTCTCTAAAACCTACTCATATGATCAAAGCAACAAACACATAAAACCTAGTTTATTTCCATGGATCTAAACAAGTAATAACAGATAATTAATCATAAATCAATGAACATGAATATGATTCATAAGAACACATAATAATATAGTAAACACAACCACATAAGTGGATCAAGTGAATCAAACAATATAGCATTATTCTTACTATTTTCTCTAGATCTTAGATCTAATCATGCTTAACATACCAGATCATGCTTTCCCTATTTATTTATAGCATTGAGATCATCCATAAAATCAGTTACCGTAGAAACGCAGGAATCTCTACCTCGTTTACCGGTTCTTCTAAACTAGCCTAATATCGGCCTTCATCGATCTGTTCTTATCTTTTCAAATGCTATTTGGTCACAGTCCTCTTTCCTTTGTCTTCTTCTCCCAGCCAATCGTCATCGTTTTCACTTTCTTCGTGACCATCGTATCCAACATCTTCTTCGTCTCCGCTTTCCTCCTCCTTCTTCTTTTGTTTCTTCCTAGATTTCTTCCTCACACCAATGTAAACCTCTCTCTTCTTCTTCCTCTCTTTCTTCTTTTCTCTTCCTTTTAGCCTCTCTAGCTTCTTTCTTCCTACAGAAAGCTTTTCCCTTCCTCTCTTCTATTTTTTCCTTTTCTTTCTTCCCTCTAGGTCTCCTAATTGTCTAGAGTTTCTGCAACTAAACCAGCACTTCTTCTTATTTCTTGGTTTGGACGTCCAAGGCTAGAGAATCCCTTCTCTCTCCTTCTCCTAGCTTCTAGGTTCCTTAGCTAACTTGAACTCTATCTTCTTTAATTTGTTTGAATTCAAATTAGTTTAATTCAATTTTCAAACATTCAAGAATCAATTGTAGGATTTAAATTAAGTTGTTTATTTACTTAATTAACCCTTCTTTAATTTATAAATACCTGTTTAAGTCCTAATGGCCTTTTAATTATGTTTTTGTCCAATTCGTTTATTACAAGGATTTAATCCATATAGATTAAAAGTCCAGCCCTTTAATTAATTCTTAATTAATTAGGTAATTAACCCATAGTTTTACATAATTATTAATTAGTCCAATCCTACATTGAGTCTTTCATTAAATTCCCACTATATAATTAATAGATTACTTAGGATTTAAATCTTTAATTATTCTAGTCGGGTTCGGCTCACTACACAGGACTCTAATGATGAGCCCTGATTTTTAAGAATACACGTGGAGTCACGTCATCGGCGACACACACATGGCACCTATTTATTGGTAACATGACATAGCATATTTTTGACTTTTTGAAGTCTGTAAATACAACTCATCATTATCTCGGAACACTGCTCACTTTGATCTCAATACACTGTTCATCATTACCTCGGGACACTGTTCACTCTGATCTCGGGACACTGTTCACACCATGCAATTCATCACATAGACACCTTTCACCCATGCACATCACATGCATGGGTTCCACACATTACATTCATTGGTTCAATTACTCTCTTACATGATGGGACAAAAACGTGATGTGATATGCTTGTCAAGTGTTTTTCAAGCAAGAAAGGACAACGGGAGGAGGGGATTGAAAAAGGGGCTCAGAGAAGAGAAGAGGGGGGAGAGATTGGAAGCTAGGGAGGGACTTCTTGAAGGAAAGAGGAAGACGCAGGGGGGCTCTCCAACTCAGAAGACAAAAAGGAAGAGGGGAAGGGCCTCTTTCAAAGACCCAAGATCACCACCATTCTTCTATCTTCTCCTTCCCTCTTCCCTCTTCCATGTTCATGATTTGTATCATTGAATCATGTAAACCATGGTAATCTCAATATTTGAATGAGAATGATGAAGGCCCAAAGGGCAATCTGTGGATGTAGGCACCTTTGCCGAGCCACATAAATCAAGTGTATTTTATTTTATTTTTATCTTTGCTTCATGTTTGTCGGATTTGACATAGTGTCGTCCGTACGCCCGACTCTGGTTTAGGCGAACGGTTAGAACACTCCCGAACTCTAAAGGACCTTATCCACCTCAAAATCAACAAAATAAAGCGATTGGCGACGTAATCACACCTAAATCGCAATTATTGACGATTTTATTGATCAACAGTATCAGATCTGGACACTTATAATTCAAAATCTCCAATGAGAAACAGAGTACAGTTAATAAACTATACATCAGAAGTCCCGACTCCCACTTTAACTGACATTAGATTCCTCAAATTTACACATTTATTAACTGGGGAGATTTGGGTATTCAAAAGAGTTATCTAATCTGAGGCCCCAATGGAATGAAACTATAGGAATCAAATTAGTACTTCATGCTAACTGAAAATCCCACTTGAGCCACATGCTATTATGTGAATATAAGCTTCTAAACACCAACTTCTAGCATATAATTTATCCTAAATTTTATATAATCAGCTATAAACCCAACTTCAACTACAAACAAAAATATTTCACCCAAGGAAGGAAAATGAAGCTCACACTTTTTTGCAAATCTATTCTTAACCATGGATAACCTACAGTACATAGAAAAAGAAAATAAATGAAAATGCAGACGATCAGAAAGACATACAGGTTTTGATTTCATGGAAGAAATATCACCCCAACACCAGTAAAAGTTTTTGCTTACCTTCAATAGTCCCAAAGCAAAAGAAAAAGAAAAATGCTAGAATCAAAAGCTCGAAAGATTGAGTTCAGCCATCCCTTGCAAAATAGGTGGAAGAAAAGCCCCTCTCTCTGCTATTGGAAACGATCCGACGAGCCGTCTCTCTCTGCTCTTCGAAACAATCCCGGAAGAGGCTCGGCGAGCCGTCTCTCTCTGCTCTTTGAAATTGGTGGGATAATTAAGCTTTGAAATTGGGGAAACTTAACCTAAGCTTTGTAAGGGGCGTTATAAAACTCTGTTTGTCCGTTTCTTAACATGTGAGGTTCATCAACACGTCTCAACCTTAGGTTAATTTAACAAGCATCCCCCCCCCTCCCCCCCCCCCCCCCAAAAAAAAAAGAAAGGGGGAGAAAGTTGGTGACATCAGCCACCCACTTATTCTCTTTCCCTTTCTCCATCCATCTTCCCTCCACCTCAACTCGAAGGAGATCCTCTATGAGGGATTCTCCGGTGAGGTCCACCATTTCTTGACAACTGTCACCTCTTTCTAATGTCGAAGAACCTCCTTCTCAAACCAAAAGAAAAATGGGGACTCACTTTCAGTTATACTTTGTGAGATTAAGTAAAAGTCAGTAATGTGTTTTAAACTGTACTAAAATTGGTTTAACTATTTCAAAAGGTTTTAAAACGAGTGGTCTTACACTGTAGCAGGACTACTCCTTCCCAAAATGCCCGTTTGCCATATTTTGGGTGTTTTTAAATACAAATGAAATTGAAGGCGAAATGTCCATTATACCCTTCTTTATAAAACATTGAAATTTTCTTCTTTCTTCCTTTTTTGATCAAACGAACAGGTTTTCCCCTCCTGCCTCTCTTCTCCATTCATTTTCTTGAAAGGGAAATCAGTTCCAGTTCCCTCAATTCCAATAACTGATCGAACTCCACCAAATCAAACAAAAACCAAAAAATCCAAAGACATCGATTTCACCGACCAGCACCAACCGCAGCCACGGTTACTGCTACGGTAGCTGCTGCAGCTGTTGCTATGCTAGCTGTCGCGGTTGTTGCCGCATCAGCAACCTCCCCTTTTCCCCTTCCTTCTTTCTTCTTCTTCTTCCTTTTTCTTCTTCCCCTCATTCCTAGATGAACGAGTAAGTGATTGCAGCCCGTATTCGCTAGATGAAAAAATTTCCTGAGAGTGCTAAGAGACTCTAATTGAATCATGCAAGTTGCATAGGGATGATCATAGTTTTTGCTTGAGATCAATGCCATGTCGAACATAATGAATATATGATTTGTCGATTGATTGAATGATTTAATCTTTGTTTGAATGCGTTTTGTATGGTCTAATATGTTTTAAATATTTTTTCGGAGGTTTATATGTGATTACAAGTGATTTGGAGTGTATTAGAATACCTAGATTTGAATTTCGAAACTCACGGAATAACCCAGAAAAACCTAGACTCGCGCAGATCGGCAGGCATCGGTGGAGGCTTCGGTCCACCGATGCCTCTGCCAATAAAGAGTAGTTTTTAGGAAAAATCAGCTATTCGGCAAGCTTCGGTCCACCGATGACCACCAGATTTCACAGAGAGGTTCGGTCCACCGACCACTCCACCGATAGACACTGTTTTCTAGACCAATTTGGCTATTCGGCAGGCTTCGATCCACCGACGCCTCTGCCGAACACCCAGTAATTTGCACAGTAAGTAATGAATACATTAAGATGACTTTGATGGATGATGTAAGGCTTCGACCACTGCTGTTGTTGATTTCTAGAAGCAAGACATGACCATAGTGTGTCAATCTTGGTGTTCCAATGTGTTGGTTGTCATCATTCTATCTTAGTTGATCCTTATTATTGTAGACTTGTGATAATCTAATGATTTGTGTACTGTTGTGATAACGTTGGAAGCTGGTGGATGTATTCAATCAGATTATCCGAGGGTATGGGACCTTGGATAGTTTCTGTTGTAGGCCTTCACTTGATATCCACTTAATGCATTACATGCTAGGTTGATGTCAAATGGTAAGTAGATTGGGAGGTGAAAATCTACAGAGAAACAACTGCGATGCCTCCCGATTGGATTGACTATATACCTTGTGGGGTGAAAGGGCCCACAGAAACTAGGGTAGAATGCTTGCGAGCTCTTATTCAGCTCTGCTACTCCTCGAGTATCGTTCACTTAGAAATTAGTCATTCTGTATGGTAGCCTTCGTGCCATGGGTTAGCGCCCAGAACGGAGAGGGGTTCTGGTAATTCCTTGGATGCGTCCTAAAGCGGCCTTGTCGTTGGAAGTGTATTATGAGGTGTGCTTACCATGAAGCATTAATCTTAATTCATCTCATCTTGCATTCCTATCATATGTTGCTCATTGCATTCATTCTAGGTCATGTGCTTGTGTTCATGTCATCTCATAATCTATTCATATTGCATCTCTTTACATTGGCTTTATTATTGGATTATTATGGTAGTAAATTTGTGATTGATTCCATGACAGGATGGGTGAACATTCCTTTGCTTCTTACTGAGCAATCATAGGCTCACGCAACGTTTTATGTTGTAGGATGGGAAGAGGAAGGTCCGCTTTAGTCGGAGTTGCTGTGTGGATTGTCTTGCTACTTTACTTGCTTGCCTGCTATGTTTTCAATTTATTGCCTTTAATTCTGGACAGAGTTAGACTATTTAATTTGGTTTATGTAGTTGATGTATTCTAAGGATCCTTTGGACGTAGTTGGATTTGGATTTATTCTGTTTAGGTCCTGCTGAGGCCAAGTAATGTTTTATTTATACTTTGGATTTGATATAGTTGTTAGCTTCCGCATTCTGATCTATTAAATGAAAGTACTTTATTACTTTTATTTGCGTTATATTGTGGTAGCAATCTGTAGTCCAGTAGTGGATCCCGAAGGTCTCACCTTGAGATTCGTGCAATTCCTTCCTTGGGATTCATGCATGGGATCTGGGGCGTGACAGATTGGTATTAGAGCATAAGGTTTGCTCAGAATACGGTTGAATTTGGTTAGAGACTATTAGTGCTAGGTATCACATAGAAACAAAAGATTAGATTGAGAAACGTATAAACCACTATAGGATTGTATGATGCGTGCTATTGATTGTTGTTGTGACTATTATGTGTATTCTTATACTTACTAGGAGGTGTACCTCTTGAGACTTAAATGGCTGTTCGGGTGTTTAGATGGCAGGAAGGAGAATGAACGCTTCCATTGGAGAGAGTTCTGCTGCTTGGACTGAGGCTGACGCAGACCAGATGGCGAATGTATTTCAGATCTTGGGCGACTTGGCTACGTTTCAGCGCGATCAGATGGAGGGCCAGGCGGTGCTAAACGAGAGAAGAGCGCAGAGTACGGCCATGACTTGGCTCAAGAAGTTAAAGAAGCTGACACCACCGATTTACGCAGGACGAGGAGAGCCTCACTATGCAGAGGACTGGCTCCTTGATGTAGAGAGGATTTTCAGGACGATGGAGTGCCCGGAGCAGCATTGAGTATCCCTGGCGAATTTCCTACTGAAAGGGGAAGCTCTCCACTGGTGGGAGATGATCGAGAGGAGTTTCACTTCCGAGATGACGTGGAAGCAGTTTCATCTTCAGTTCTTGGAGAACTACTTACCGAGCAGCTACAGGAGGCAGATGGCTTTCGAGTTCATGTGTCTGGAGCAGGGCAGTCTCACTGTGGCCCAGTATGAAGACCGGTTCACAATGCAGTCCCGTTATGCACCTCACATGGTTGCTAACGAGGAAGACAAGGCAGCCAAATTCGAGGAAGGTTTGCGCCCTGCTATTCAATCCAGAGTGGTTCCTCAACGTCTGAAGACTAGGCATGTGGAGCGAGACATGGACAGATCCGGAGCACCCGGGGATCAGCCCAAGTCAGACAGGAGCAGTGGCAGTGGGAGATACCAGCCATATCACGCTAGACCAGGCCGGGACAGGCAACAGCGATCGGATTCTCGACGAGAGAAGACTCCACCCCGAGTTGTGGCAGCACCAGCAGCACCTGTTGCACCTACAGCGCCAGCACGTGATGCGACACGTAAGCCCCTTCCACCTCAGGACCATATATTTCCCTGGGAGAGACAAGAGGACTTGCCACAACTGTGGCAAGAAAGGACATCTTCAGCGATTCTGCAGAGCACCAAGGAGAGACAGATGGCCTACAGCTCAACAAGGTAGATTTCACGCACTTACGGATGCCGATGTTCCCTATAACGATAACGCTACCAACGCCGTGGTAGAAGGTACCATTCTTCTGGTTCACACTCTTGTGCGCGTGTTATTTGACTCTGATGCATTGCATGCTTTTATCTCCTCTAGTTGCATGGCTTTTCTAGGTTTACACCCTAGCACGTTAGAGCACCCTCTGTGTATTGCCAACCCAGTTGGGGGTATCACAACTCTCCATCGAGTTTGCAAAGCTTGTGTGTGAGATTAGGTGACCTTAATCTAGAACAAATCTGATTGTGTTAGATATGCCCGAGTTCGAGGTTATTCTTGGGATGGATTGGCTCTCAACCTTTCATACCAGGATTAACTGTTTTGAGAAATCAATTCTTTTTTGTCTTCCTGAAGGCTGATGCTTGACTTTCCGTGGATCGGAGAAGGATCGTTATCAATCCGACTTCCTGTTTACTAGGGAAAGCGTTCAGAAGCTATCATTGGAGGATATCCCTGTGGTGAGAGACTTCGGTCACGTATTTTAGGATATTTCGGGGTTACCACCTAAAAGGGAGGTAGATTTTTGCATAGAACTTCTTCCTAGTACCAAACCCATTTCGCTTGCGACTTACAGAATGGCGCCGATCGAGAAGCAAGAATTGAAGGCTCAGTTAGACGAGTTGATCGCCCTTGGATTCATCAGACCCAACACATCACCTTGGGGAGCTCCAGTTATCTTTGTGATGAAGAAGGACGGTCCTCTTTGGCTTTGCATCGACTACAGACAACTGAACCGAGTCACTGTGAAGAACAAGTATCTATTGCCGTGGATTGACGATCTGTTGACCAGTTGAGAGGAGCGCAGTATTTCTCGAAGATCAACTTAAGATATGGATATCATCAGCTGAGGATTAGAGAAAAATATATTCAGAAGACGGCCTTTCCTACCTGATATGGTCACTACGAGTTCGTCGTTATGACATTCGGATTGACGAACACGCCAGCAGCTTTCATGGATCTTATGCATCAGGTGTTTCGATCTTTTCTGGATCGCTTTGTGGTGATTTTTGTGGATGACATTCTTGTGTATTCGAGATCTGTAGAGGAGCATGAGAGGCATCTGCAGATTGTTCTTCAGACCTTGTTTGACCAGTACTTGTATGATAAGTTTGAGAAGTGCGACTTCTGGAAAGAAGAGGTCAAGTTCCTTGGGCATGTTGTATCCAGAAAAGGTATTTGTGTGGATCCGGCCAAGGTCGAAGCAGTTCTTGGTTGGGAGCGACCTAAGAATGCTTCGGAGATCAAGAGTTTCCTAGGACTTGCGGGTTACTACATGAGATTCATTGAGGGATTCCCATCCATTTCAGCACCTTTGACTCGGAAGGAAGTCAAATTTGCTTGGGTTGAGAAGTGTGAAGCTGAATTTGAGGAGCTGAAGAAGAGATTGACGTCGGCACCTGTTCTTATTATGCCAGTTGCAGGTCGGAAAATGGAAGTCTACACTGACGCATCATTGCAGGGTATAGGAGTTGTTTTGATGCAGGAGGGTCGTGTTGTGGCTTATGCTTCACGGCAACTTAAGATTCATGAGTGCAACTATCCTACTCATGACTTGGAGTTGGCCACAGTGTTTTTTTGCTTTGAAGCTTTGGAGGCACTAATTACCTGTATGGAGAGGAGTTCGAGCTGTTTTCGAATCATAAGAGCTTGAAGTACATATTCACTCAAAAGGATCTGAATATGCGTCAGAGGAGATGGTTAGAGCTCATTGCGGATTATATTTCGACACTTAGCTACCATCCGGGTAAGGCTAACGTGGTGGCAGACTCTTTGAGTCCCAGACCTCGAAGAGTTATTGCGCAGTTAATGAGGCAGGAGCAAAGACTTCAGGAGATTATTGCAGACTTGGGAGTCCAGCCTTCAGATCGGCAGTGTGATGGTTTATTGTTCAGCCTTGTGGCTAAACCATCATTGGAGCAGTAGATTGCAGAACTTCAGAAGAACACCTTGGATCTACTTGCACTTGTAGCGGACGACAGCAAGCCAGAATGGATTGTACATCCTGACGGTTTGATCAGATTGCAAGGCAGACTTTGTGTACCAGCGGACGGGAACGTCAAGAGAGAGATCTTGGATGAGGCTTATAAGTCACGTTATTCCATTCATCTGGGGAGCACGAAGATGTAGAGAGATCTAAGTTAGCAGTATTGGTAGCCAGGCATGAAGAGAGAGATAGCTCAGTATGTGGCACGGTGTCTCACTTGCCAACAAGTAAAAGTCGAGCACATGAGATCAGCAGAACTACTTCAGCCGTTGCCGACTGCAGAATGAAAGTGGGATCCTATCACCATGGACTTTGTGAGCGGACTACCGAAGACTCGCGGGAGCTTGGATTCAATTTGGGTGATAGTCGATCCATTGACTAAATCTGCACACTTTCTACCGGTTCAGATTTCAGCTTTAGCCAAGGAGATTGCTAGACCGTACATTCAAGAGATCTTGCGACTACATGGAGTTCCTGTCAGCATTGTGTCAGATCGAGGATCTTTGTTCGCTTCGAGATTTTGGGAAGCATTGTATTAAGCTTTGGGTACGAGGCTTGATTTTAGCACCGCTTATCACCTGCACACGGATGGCCAAACAGAGAGAGTCAACCAAGTCCTTGAGGACATGTTGTGAGCTTGCGTGATGGATTTTGTAGGCAGTTGGGGAGAGAATCTACTACTCTTGGAGTTTTCCTACAACAACAGTTTTCACGCGAGTATTAGTATGGCACCTTTCGAGGCGTTATACAGTCGAAAGTGTCGTTCTCCTATATGTTAGTCAGAAGTGGGAGAGGACAACATTCTTGGACCCGAGTTAGTGCAGTAGAACATTGATACAGTGAAGCTTATTCGGGAGAGATTGAAGGTAGCTCAAAGTAGGCAAAAGAGTTACGCAAACAAGAGACGACGAGAGCTAAACTTTGCGGTTGGAGATCGCGTATATCTCAAGGTTTCACCGTTGAAGGGAGTTATGCGTTTCAGCAAGAAAGGGAAGTTAGCACCTCGTTTCATCGGACCCTTCGAGATTCTTGAGTGTATTGGACATGTTACTTATTGAGTGGCTTTACCGCCTCAGCTATCGACGATTCATGACGTATTTAACGTATCACTTTTACGGAAATAAGAGCCAGACCCTTTGCATGTGCTTGATTTGACACAACTGGATCTTCAAGAAGATGTCACATATGTTGAGAAGCCGATGCGGATTTTAGATCGTAAAGAACAAGTGTTGCGGACAAAGACGATACCATTGCTGAAGATTCAATGTGGACATCATGACGAGACAGAAGCTTCTTGGGAGTGAGAGTCAGAGATTCAAGAGCGCTATCCACATTTGTTCGAGAATTGAGGTATGCAATTTCAGGGACAAAATTCTTTTAAGAGAGATAGGTTGTAATGACCTAGATCCACTAATAGAATACCCACACTTAATGATTTAATTTGTTTTTGGATTTTAAGGGTATTTTTGGCATTTATATAGTATATGTCTGATTATTTATGCTAAATTGATTTATATGAATTACCATTTAGTAGTTGGGGTCGTTTTGATATTATAAATAGTATGGGGATTTGATTGATATGAAATCAAAACAATCTTAGCAACTTCCGTTTTGAACGCACGTCCCATAAGGGACGTGTGTTTGTTTTGGAAGCTTAGGTTTGAGATTTGGATGAGTTTATAAGAGAGAATTTAGGGTTTCATTCTCTCTTATTGTTCTGGAATTTCGTATATGAACTTCTGTGAGAGGCTGGAAAGAAGATGAGAGGAAGAAGACGACGACTTTGTAGAGGACTTCGACGCCGAGACAAGTGAAAGAGTAAGTGATTACAGTCTGTATTTGTTAAACGAAGAGTGTTCCTGAGAGTGCTAAGAGACTCTACTTGAATCAGGTAAGTTGTGTAGGGATGATCATATTTTTTTATTCAAATCAATGCCATGTTTTCAAATATAATGAATATATGATTTGTCGATTGATTGGATGATTAAATCCTTGTTTGAATGCGTTTTGTGTGGTCTAATATGTTTTAAAGATGTTTTCGGAGGTTTATATGTGATTACAAGTGATTTTGGAGTGTATTAGAATGCCTAGATTTGAATTTCAAAAATCACGGAATAACCTAGAAAAACCCAGATTCGGGCAAATCGGCAGGCTTCGATCCACCGATGCCTTTACCGACAGAGAGTAGTTTTTAGGCAAAATCAACTATTCGGCAGGCTTCGGTCCACCGATGCCTCGGCCGACGATCACCAGATTTCATAGAGAGGTTCGATCCACCGACCACTCCACCGACTGAGACTATTTTCTAGACCGATTTCGCTATTCGGCAGGCTTTGGTCCACCGACGCCTTTGCCGAACACCCAGTAATTTGCACAGTAAGTAATTAATTCATTAGGATGACTTGGATAGATGGTGTAGGGCATCAGCCACTGCTGTTGTTGATTTCTAGAAGCATGACATGACTATGGTGTGTCAATCTTGGTGTTCCAATGTGTTGGTTGCCATAATTCCACCTTAATTGATCTTATTATTGTAGACTTGTGATAATCTAATGATTTGTGTACTGTTGTGATAACGTTGGAAGCTAGTGAACGTATGCAATCAGATTATCTGAGGGTATGGGACCTTGGATAGTTTCTGTTGTATGCTTTCACTTGATATCCACTTAATGCATTACGTTCTAGGTTGATGTCAAGTGGTAAGTAGACTGGGAGGTGAAAATCTATAGAGAAACAACTGCAATGCCTCCGGACTGGGTTGACTATATACCTTGTGGGGTGAAAGGACCCACAGAAACTAGGGTAGGATGCTTGCGAGCGCCTATACAGCTTCGCTACCCCTCGAGTATCGTTCACTCGAAAATTAGTCATACTATATGGTAGCCTTCGTACCATGGGTTAGCGCCTGCAACGTAGAGGGGATTCCGGTAATTCCTTGGATGCGTCCTAAAGTGGTCTTATCTTATCATTGGAAGTGTGTTATGAGGTGTGCTTACCATGAAACATTAATCTTAGTTCATCTCATCTTGCATTCCTATCATTGTTTGCGTATGTTGCTCATTGCATTCATTCTTCTAGGTCATGTGCATGTGTTCATGTCATCTCATATAATCTCATAATTTATTCATATTGCATCTCTTTACATTGACTTTATAATTTGATTATTATGGTACTAACCTTGTGATTGATTCCATGAGAGGACAAGTGAACATTCGTTTGCTTCTTATTGAGTAATCATAGGCTCACACAACGTTTTATGTTGTAGGATGGGAAGAGGAAGGTTCACTCTAATCGGAGTTGTTGCATGGATTGTCTTGCTGCTTTACTTGCTTGCTTGCTTCAGTTTATTGCCTTTCATTCTGGATGGAGTTAGACTATTTAATTTGGTTTATGTAGCTAATGTATTCTGAGGATCCTTTGGACGTAGTTGTTGTTGGATTTAGATTTATTTTGTTTAGGCCGGCCAAGTACTGTTTTATTTATACTTTGGATTTGATATAATTGTTAGCTTCTGCATTCTGATCTATTAAATGAAAATACTTTATTACTTTTATTTGCGTTACGTGGTAGTAACAATCTGTGCTCCAATAGTGGATCCCGAAGGTTTCACCTTAAGATTCGTACAATTCTTTTATTGGGATTCGTGCATGAGATCTGGGGCGTGACAACTACAGGAGTAGCGTTTTCGCCATTAGGCTCGAGTGTTGTTCTTCGACATTTTAGAGAGAGACGTTTTTGCCATTAGGGCTCGAGCATTGTTCTTCGACTTTTAGAGAGAGAGACAGAGAGAGAGAGAGAGAGAGAGAGAGAGAGAGAGAGAGGTTAAATCCTCCGTTTACTGTCTTCCAACATAGGTCCCACAACGGGACTGTTGTCACGAAATGGTGGACCTCACAGAGGATCCTCCTCCCCACAGGCAATACAATGCTCCGCGGTTCAAATCATCTTCGGCTACTGCTGTGATGGTTCCCACCGTGGATGCAGCTGATGATTTGGGCTCTGTTAACCACAAAAAGTTACCAACAAATCTCAGTTCGTCCGATGACTCATGGTCGAAACATAGCAATGTTGAAGCCGGAGTTCGGATGTTTCTTCAATTAAAATTGAATGCCCTCCAGCCCTTACTGTTCGCCGGCGAGATAACCATACCAAGACCCGAAGACTTATGAAGGAGTCGTGTCTTCGTCACGAGATCTCCGATCTCCACACGAAGGACTCATGAAGCTTATCCACAATGTTTCTGCGTACAACACCAATCACAGAAACCTGTGATCTGATAGGAGAGAGACTTCTCTGGTCAAATCAGAAGCCATTATGAAGATTGGCTTAATTTTGCAAGTTCGTGAATCTACAGGAAGGAAGACTTGTTAACTTTCTCCGAAGAAAAGGGTTGTTCGGAGGAGATGAAATGTAAGGCAGGCACGACGAGAATGCTATAAGCATGTCGGTGCAACCTCGGAGAGGAGCCGCCGACGCGGCCACCCCAAGCACCGTTGCCATAAACAGTACGAGCAGTGAAAGTGCCAGAGAATTCATCAGAAAGATTAAACTGACAAGTTTCATGATCAGGTTTGCTTTTTCTCATCTCTGTCATTGCGTTTTTCTCTTGAGAGTCGAGAAAACGGAAGATGGGTTTTTCTTGTAAATAACAGTGACAATGTGCCTAGATGTTTATAAACGGTATGGCGGGAGATACGAAAAAAAAAAAAAAAAAAGAAAAAGAAAAAAGAAGAAAGATATACCTGATATTTCAATCTGCTCCATTAATTATAAAGGGAAAATAATCTATTTGTCCTACTTTATAAAGCTTATTGTCAAAAACGTATTATGACCTAAAGTATTCGCATCTCAAGTATTTTTGAAGGCAAAAGTATCTCTCTTTTGGTCTTCTACAAGAATATTTTAGAATATATGCTTTTTAAAAAATCAAATATCCAAACTATCGTCACCCTCTCTCTCTTTCTCACTCTCTCCCTATACAGAGAAACTCACACCACCCCACCACCATCAACACCACTACCACCCCCACCCAATCAACACCACTACGACCACCACCACCACTACGACCGCCACCACCACCACCCCAGCAAATCCAACACCACTACCACCTTGCTACCACCACCGCACCTCCACCACACCACATCCAACACCCCTACCACCACCACCATCATCACCACTACCACCACCACCCCACCACCACCACCACTGGCTGGTGGTGGTGGTCTTAGTGGTGGTGATGTTGTGGTGGTGGTGGTGGTGGTGGTGGTGGTGGGATGGTGGTGGTGGTAGTGGTGGTGGTGATAGTGGTGTTGGATGTGGTGGTGGTGGTGGTGGTGGGGGTGGGGCGATGGTGATGGTGGTGGTGGTGGTGGTGGTGGTGGTGATTGTGATGGTGATGGTGGAGGGGGCGGGGTAGTGGTGGTGGTGAGGTGGTGGTGGTGGTGGGGTGGTGATGGTAAAGTTGGTAATTATTTTCTTTTTTCAAAAAGCAAATACTAACTTCCATAACAAACAAGTGACCAAAAGGCAAATAGTTTTGCCTTCAATACTTAGAAACGTGAATAATTTAAGTTATAATACTTTTTGGCAATAAATTAAGTAAAGTAAGACAAATAAGCACTTTTCCCAATTTTAAACTTCTACTCTACCACTTTCAAAATGTGAGCTTTGAAGAAAAACTCACATTTGTTTATAAACAAGATAGAGGAATTACAGAGTGAGAAAGATTCACCCTAAATGGAGGAGTTACAGTTTGACTTCAACAAGTTCTTAAAAGAAGTTGCAGTTTGACTTCGACAGGGAAGTTGTATAAGTTTCTAAAAGGATTTGCAATTTGGGTTGCCAATTAGAGTTGTAAAAAAAAAGAAATCTCTTAAAAGGGTTCTTGAGGTGTTGAATCACAATACCGTTGATTGGTGCTTCCAAGTGAAGATTTTGAAAAAAAAGTCTTCGGAAAGGAAAAAAAAAAGATGCACACCAAATTTTGTGCAGAATCATCAAATACCATCAAGTGACAAGTTGTTACGAAGTCAAGCCTCACACACAAAGTAGAGTCTTGTTCACTTAAAAGCACATCAAGTTGTGCAAGCAAACAAATCTCGAGGTAGCATTTGTAGATAGAGAAAATTTGGAGATTAAAATTCTGCCACATGGCATGATCTCCCAAGATGGGTCCACTTAAATATGATTCCCAAATCAAATTGAATCTTTTCTTAGTTCAAATGGAACCCCACAAAGAATTATTGAATTAAAATTATGATAATTCTCATTAAATATGAATTATCCTAAAATACAAGAAAATTCTAGATAATTCTCAAAAGAATTATCTAAAAGCTATCCAATCAAAATTTTGATATATCTTAAATAAAGAATTATCTTTTATTGGATAATCTCTTAGAGTGGTTGAGGAAAAGTAGACTTCTACCTCCCACGAGTAGATAATCCTTAATTAAATTGGGAATAATCTCTAATTCAAAATTCAAAGAGGACTCACCCCTCCAAATCTATAAAGGGACAGTCCTCTCCCATTCAAAGGGATTAAAATGAGAAGAGATACTGAAGCTCTACTGCTCTAACACTTTGAAGATTTGAAGTCTCGAAGAATTGAAATATGCAGACTTGAAGCCCCAAAATACAGCATTCAAGCCTGAAGATTCAAGTTCTTCATTATCTGAATACACTCAAAAGCCCAGAGATCTACATCAAGACAAAGCTTTTGGCTCACATCTTCCTATGTCTATAAGCACGAAGATCAAATCAAAGACTAGAAAATCATCAAATTCAAGGAAGAAAGATCAAGGAGAAGAAGCTCTAAAGCCCTAGTGGTCTACTATCTTGAAGATCTGAAGACTTGAAGCCCTAACGTTGCATTCAAGCCTGAAGATGAAGCTCTTAACCTTTGAATACGCTGAAAGACCCAGAGATCCAAATCAAAGTTGGAGCTTTCGACTCACATCCTCTATAAGTCTACAAGTCCGAAGATTAAGTTGGAGACTTCTTCAAGTTCTTCATTTTCTGAATACGCTCAAAGGCCTAGAGATTTACATCAAGGTTGTAGCCTTCAGTCCACATCTTGTATAAGTCTCTAAGCTCAAAGATCAGGCCGAAGACTATGTAACAAATCCTCACGATTTGGTTCGTGAAATCTACAAATCTATCGCTTTTCAGCAAGAAGAATCCCGATTTAAGAATACGTTATTTTTAGCCCCTTAAATCGAGGAACCCGAAAAGAAAAATCAGAAGACATTTTCTTTTGTATAAAGAAAATCTCTAGAGATTGTAATCTCCATATTAAATCAATAAAATTGATTTTGTTCTGTATATCTTGTTCGTTGATTCTTCAATAAATAAAATTTGTGTGTATAGGATGTCATTAGTGTTGTTATGTGGAGACTGATGTTATTGAGGCATTCGGAAGTTAGTATAATCCAATCATCAACCTCGAAGTTTTTGGGGGTCTAAGGTTATAATAATAATTTCACATCTATTATGTTTAGCTCTAATTACAAGGTATTAATCATACTTTTGTTGCTGCTTTCTATAACATTTTTTTCTGAGCTTTGGAGAATAATAGAATCTGGGATGCATCCATGGACGTAGGCACAATTTGCCGAACCACGTAAATCAGTCTTGTGTGTGCTTGATTTCTTCTTCATCTCGTTTATCTTTCTTTTTCTTAACAGGTGGTCGTCAAGTAAATTGATGTTAACAAAGGTAAATCAGTTCATGTAGGTGTGGAACACTAAAAACAGAGTAGAAAAAAAAAACACCAACTGTTTTATAATTTAAACTTCATTTAGTTAAATATTCAAAGCCCACAAAATAAATAAAATGACACCCTCATGCTGTGAGGAGAGTGGTTTCTCTATCATAAGGTTACAGATGTGATGTAGCATCAGTACACATTTATTCCCATCAAGTCCTTGGGCTTAGGCAAAGCCTCTTCATCAATACTTGTAGGTATGGGTGCAACATGGGTCGGTTCAACTCAAAACTGGCTGATTTATATCGACTTAGGTTCGGTTTGGGTTTGTTTTCTCGATATTTGGTTTGTTTCGATTATGAAAATGTAAAAACGGATTATTCTTGGTTTGGTTTTAGGTTAAAGTTTCTGTTAAACTGAACCTAACTGAAACCCGAACTCTATTGTTTATACCACTAAACCAAATCAAATTTTACCAAATTATAGTCTTTATAAACATGTATTATATGTGATATAATATATTTTATATATGATATATGATATTTTATATATAATGAAATCTTAAAAAAAAGTTGTGTTAACCCGACTTTACTCTAATTAAAACAGAACTGAATTTACAATTTTGGTTGGGTTCGTTGGGGTCTAGGGTTTTCCATTTCAACTTGGTTCAGTTCTTGGATTGGGGATATCGGTTGTCAATTTGGTTTGGTTCAGTTTTGGGTTAATCTTAACTAATCTAAGTTTGATTTTGTGTAGATGTCAACCCGAATCAAACCGAACCGAGTTGCATACCATTTGTGGGGGCACAAATGTTCCTCAAAAATATAAACCCCAAATTTCATTGAGATACATTATTTCTATAATTAAGTACTAGCAGTCAGCCCGTGCGATGCACTAGCACAAAGTAAGTTGATAAATAAATTATTTAAAAAAGAAAAGAAAAAAAGAACTGATAATAAAAATTGTCAAGGTCAGGATCTCTACACTTTTATTATACACCTTCATAATAGAAGAAAACTAAATGTCTAGTAATGACTTGACATTTGATGGGCGTCACATATGATTACTTTTTTATTGGAATACAATAAAACATATACCAATGAACAAACATGGTCCGGTATGTAAACATTAATTTCAAACTCAAACTTTACATACCCTTAAATAGACAATTGGTCCGTTCTATTGTTGTAACAGAAATCACACAGTATAATTTAGGGGTGCAATTTGGTTCAGTTTGGTTGGGGTTAATATCAACCCAGGGGCAAACCAACAATGGTGAAGATTAACCCAAAACCAATTCAAGCCGAATTGAGAACCGAACTCCCAACTCGAAAGCCGAATCGAATTGAAATGGAAAACCCTCAACCCAACCCAAATTGCAGTTTTAGTTCAGTTTGGGTCGGGTTAAGTCAGGTTGGTCCAATGTTTTTTAGAATTACATTATATATAGCATATCATGTTTTACATACCATATATAATTTATAATATATCATATACATATATGGACTATAATTCGGTTTAAATTGATTCGGTTTAGACTATTTACATAGTTTGAGTTTCGGTTCAATTTAATCAAGGCTTAAACCCAAAACCAAAGCGATATAATTCAGTTTTATAATTTCAAAACCAAAACTAAACCTCCAAAACCAAACCGTTCTAATTCGGTTTTAAAAACATAATCAAATGTCTAGAAACTCAATTCAATCTGAATTGAAGTCGATTCGGATCGGTCGACTTTTGGATTCAGCTACCCAAGTTGCGCCTCTAGGTAATCCAGTCGGTTTTATAAACTTAATCAAATGTCTAGAAACCCAACCCATACCGAATCAAAATCAATTTGAATCGATCAATTTTCGGGTTAAGCCAACCAAATTATACCCCTAGGTAAAACCGTCCTTTGGAAGAGAGTGATAAAAAAAATAACTTTCTTTATCTTTCAAACTGCATTTAATGTAAGTAAAGAAAAAAGAAATACATTTAATGTAGGAGAGAGAAGATATATATATATATATATAATCACACACGTGTGTATGTATGTTTTATATAGAAAATAGTATTAATTTTATCAAATCGAATCAAAAAATTTAATTTTTTGGTTTCTATTTTCGTTTGGTTCAATTTTTGGTTTTATTCATTATAATTCGATTTGGTTTTCAATTTTCTAAATCTGTTTCTACTTCGATTTTGCTTGGTTTTTGATTTAGTGTATTGTAATTCAAATTAATTTGGTTTCTGATTTATTGCAATATAATTGGGTATGGATGTTAGGGGTATAAGTAGAATATCATAAAAGATAGAAAATGTATCTATAATTTTCAAAAAACATACGAGTGTTAAGTGAAATTAATCCGAAAGAAAGTCAATACGGTATAAGAAATGGAGAAAGAGAAAAGCGGTAGAGAGAGAGGAACCATTCAGAACGTGTTAAAAAGTTTTCTTAAAAATATAAAATAAACAAAATTTAATATGAAAACACATAGTCCCTTTACTTCAAGGAGCGGTTTATCATAATATATAGTATATGGTTTATCATAATATATAATATAGATTTCTTCAGTTTTAAGTAAATAAATAAATTAAATATATATAAAAAATGAAAAAGGATAAATCCAAAATAAAGGACAACAGTACGAAAACCAGACATGCTTCAAATAAGTTAAAATAGTGTTTGACTAGTGGACCATCTTTCTCCAAACTTGATGTTCATAAAAGACTAAGCAATGAAATACCATTTGTATCCCTAGTTTCGTAATTTGAACCCAACATTAACGTCATTAGGCCTGTCAACGGACCGGATCATGATCCGAATCCGATCCAATAATGCCGGATTCGGTATCGGATGTTTAGTGATCCGATCCGATTATATATATATATATATATATATATATATATATATATATATTATAATTTAAAAGTGATC